>JAJOZX010008234.1:120000-193054 GCA_023014485.1 Bathynomus jamesi | reverse complement strand
ATACATAAACTGAAATATATGGGAATAACAGGAAAAGTAGGGAAATGGATATATAATTTCCTTAGTGAGCGGAGGCAAGTCGTTACAGTACAAGGAGTATCTTCATCAGAATCAGAGGTCCTCAGCTCAGTACCACAAGGAACGGTATTAGCTCCACTATTCATAATCATGCTAACTGACATAGATGAGGACGTTACCAGAGACAGCACAGTAACATCCTTTGCAGATGACACAAAGATCAGTAGAAAAATACGAAAACCAGAAGACATAGGATCTCTACAAACCGACATAAACAAAATTTACAAGTGGACGGAAGACAACAATATGAAGTTTAACACCGAGAAATTTTCAGCTATTACGGTACGAAAAAGAGAGGACCTAAAGTCCATGGAATATTATACCCAAAATGGACAGGAAGTCCAGAGAAATTCCAGAGCAAAAGATTTAGGGGTTGTAATGACAGATGGTGCGAAATTTGAAACACAAAATAAGATAGCAGTAAACAGAGCAAAGAGAATAACGGGTCAGATATTGAGAACTTTTAAACGAAGGGATAGGAATGTAATGATCCCTCTACTGAAAACCCTGATAATACCCAAACTGGAATACTGCTCGGTCCTAACATCCCCATATAAAAAAGAAGACATTAGACAGCTGGAGGGATTCAAAGAAGTTTCACAGCCAAGATCAATGGGTGCAAAGAACTAAATTACTGGGAAGGTTACGAGAACTAGACCTATATTTACTGGAAAGGAGAAGAGAGATATACACCATTATTTACACTTGGAAAATAATGGAGAAACTAGTCCCTAATCTTACTCTGAATCCCATAACTCCCCAAACAACGGTGGAAAGTAGAAGCGGTAGACTGTGTCGTATTCCCAAATTGAAGGCGAGACAGGGAACATCCTTAACCCTGAAAGAAAATAGTTTTGTAGTGAGAGGACCAAAACTATTTAATCAGTTGCCCAAAGACCTAAGAAACACGAAGGGAGTTGCAGTGGAAATCTTCAAAAGAAGACTTGACGCCTGGCTCAGAACAATCCCCGATGAGCCGGGCGTACCTGGCTATGTGAGGTGGAGAGCGCAAGAATCCAACTCTCTACTTCACCAGGCCAACTCGAGAGGAGGGGCGACACGCTTGACCTTCGCGAAATGAGAGATGATCACGTGGAACCTTTGTAAGGTATATAATATATTATATATATAAAATATACTGAAAACACTGATCATACCCAAATTGGAATACTGCTCGGTTCTCACATGCCCATATAAAAAAGAAGACATTAGACAACTAGAAGGGATCCAGAGAAGCTTCACAGTCGAGATCAAGGGGCGCAAAGAACTAAACTTCTGGGAAAGGTTACGCGAATTAAACCTATATTCACTGGAGAGAGAGAGAGAGAGAGAGAGAGAGAGAGCATTAGCATTATTTACACGTGGAAAATAATGGAGAAACTAGTCCCAAATCTTACTCTGAACCCTGTACTCCCCAAACAACAGTGAAAGTAGAAAAGGAAGACTGTCTCTTGTTCCCAAATTAAAGCCTAGACGGGGAACATCCTTAACTCTGAAAGAAAATAGTTTTGTTGTGAGAGGACCAAAACTGTTTAATCAGCTGCCCAAAGACCTAAGAAACACGAGTGGTGTTGCAGTGGACATCTTCAAAAGAAGATTAGACGCCTGGCTCAGAACAATCCCCGATGAGCCGGGCGTATCTGGCTATGTGAGGTGGAGAGTACAAGAAACCAATTCACTACTTCACCAGGCCAACTCGAGGGGAGGGGCGACAAGCTTGACCTTCGTGAAATGAGGAATCATCGCACTCAACATATGAAAGGTTGTGTCCCAGAAGTCTGGACTCGTCGGGAAAATAGACATTATATTTTTGAAGTAAAACAAACGCATTTCTAATGTGAGTTTTACATGTTTCGGGAAAGAAAATACCCTGATGGTCAGTATACCAATCAAGAGAAGGTGGAACTGGTATTACTACATTTTTCCGGAAAAAGCCAGAGGGAGGCATGTTCGTGAAATAACCGACATGCCTCCCTCTGGCTTTTTCCAGAAACATGTAGCAATACCAGTTCCACTTTCTCTTCATTGGTATACTGAGCCATGAGGGTATTTTCTTTCCTGAAATATGTAAAACTGACATTAGAAATGTTTTTCACTTTAAAAATATAACGTCTATTTTTCCTACGAGTCCAGACTTCTGGGACAGCCTGTATAAATAATATATGCGCGCGCGCGCTTGTCACTGATTCATTCTTCGGAAACCGAATTCTTATAAGGAACGGCAATACAATTGCAGGAACCAACATTTTCATTATTTAATAAACCTCCATCTTTAGTAGTTACAAAAACCTTATAAAAACATT
Source organism: Bathynomus jamesi (assembly GCA_023014485.1). NCBI lineage: Eukaryota > Metazoa > Arthropoda > Malacostraca > Isopoda > Cirolanidae > Bathynomus > Bathynomus jamesi. Next base: position 190,673 of record JAJOZX010008234.1, on the reverse strand, counting down.
TAAATTTAAAACTCAATATTTCTAACACTACACGTATAAAAATTAAAAAATATTCGCTATAAACAAGCAGCACAATTTTATTTTTTTACAAGAGGACATTAATTAAAGTTTCTCGTAAAAACTAAAAGAAATGAAACTTATTTTGGTTTTTATGAAAATTTTTAAACGAGTTAAACTTAATTAAACAAACATTTCTAATTTAATTAATACAATTTGACGTAATTATTAAGTGAGGGTTTTTGTTAATATAGAGGGACTCCATCATTCTCAGATCTAAAATCTTATGGGTTTGGCTTATCTTAAAATTATTATTATTATTAGTGGATGGTTGTGGTTGGTTGTTTCAGAATGTAATCTAATAGCTGAATGAGAAGGATTGGACGAAGGTGGGCCAGTTCTCGTTGATACCACCACCCTGTGTTGATCCACGCGGAGGGTGAATTGGAGCCGTATGCTACCAACGTACGATGCTTTGGCAGTTCTAGTCTGCTTTGGACACCTATCCTTAAAATTTAAAAATGAGTATATTTTAAAAAGATTAGCAGAGGCCAAACGAAATTCAATTTAGAAAAACGGAGAAACTATTATCTCCAATGTTAAAGCTAGTGACCCAAATGTTTCGTTTTAATTATTTAAAATGTTTTTATGTCTTGTAGGTACTGAAAATGGAGGTTGAACTTCAGAAACGTTTAGTCAATTAAATAGTAAAAATTTTGGTTCCTACATAACTTTTTGCTAAGGGGTACAAACCAAAGTAAATAAAGGTACGTTTCCAGCAAACGTTCAAACAAATAAATATCTCTTGTTAAAGTTCTTGAAGGATAGTTTGAATGTGTTTAAGGAGGATCTCTTGAGAATATCAAGAATCAAATCTTTCACTTTGTCCTTGAAAATCGTTTCGAAGTGTGTGCTATTGATCTGCCATTGAATCCGATAAAAAAAAAAAAAAAAAAATCACACCGAGTGTGTGAGAAATTTTTGGGTGACATTTTCCCGGTGGGATGAGGCGCTGTTATGAAGATAAACCACTTCCAGGGTGTCTTAGATTTTGTGGATCCGAAAGAAATGGAATGACATTTTTTTGCGAGAATAGTCTGCCCATAATATACCCCATTCTATGAAGTGCCTACTTTCATTTTGACATCAGTGAGGCAAATGAATATCCCAATGTAACGAGTTTTTTGCAAAGCTGTTGATGATGTTCATGGTCTTCAATATCATCTTAGGAAGTGACCACAATTTTGATAATTTGGCCGACGGACAGTCCAAATGAAGAATTCATCACTCGGTGCCAGGTGCACGAAATAATTTTCATTTCGCAGATGCAAATAATAGCAAACCAGAGTCTCTTTCTCGATGCTTGTTGGAGGTATCATTGGTTTTGGGGTCATATGAAAAGGCGCCAGTCCTCGCTTCGTGCGATATCGTTTAATCGTTGACCAGTGAACGGCCTCCTTTTGCTCTCCAAGGTGATTTTAGCAACTTGAGTGCGGCTTCGTCACCCTTTGCCACTGCTTTCGGTCGTCTTTGCTCTCTTGCGACAAATTTTCGGGCTTGTCTTCGCAAAATTTTGTAAAGCACGAGTCGTATCCCCTTCTTCCAATTGTCAGTCCCCCGGCCCCATCTTTCTATACGATGAAGATTTGGCCGACCCACTTCCGATTGATGAAAGTTACAACTGCTTCTATTGTTTCTAAATAGGCATTTGCTCGAATTCGGTCTCTCTCACTTGCTCTTCACTATCTCCAATGATACCAGCCATCGTCACCTTTAGTTATTGATCCGAAATCACAATTAAATTAGCTATTAAAACATGTATAATACATCTACATTCAGTCCAATAAAGTTTGCACCCCGCTAGCAAGAGATTGCGCACGAAACGCGCGCGCGCGCACGCACGCACAATACCCACAATGGCCCAAAAGTTAGGCACCATGGGGTTATGCATTTTCAGTGACAAAAAATAAATACATTATTTAGTTGCATTGAAAATGCAAAGTCCCTTGGTGAAGAAGTCGGGCACCATAGGGTAAATTACAGCAAAACGCTAAAGTCGTGCACCACAGCGTAAATACCAGTCGGTATTCGAAATAATGACCATTAAGTTGAAAACATTTTTGATTCGCTGTACACATGTCTGAACATTTCCGAACATTTCCTAGCACGCTAACGCTGATCATGGAACAGTAAAATATAATTTATTTTCAATGATCATTCAACGTAGACGACAAAGAAACGGTAATTAACGATTAACGAACATCATGTGTATAGCAAATTGGAAAGTGTTTTCAAATTAATGGTTACCATTTCGAATGCTGAATGTAATTTATGGTGCGCGACTTGTGTATGTGTGTGTATATATATGTATATATATATATATATATTATATATATATATATATATATATATATATATAAAATATATATATATATATATATAAAATATATATATATATATATATAAAATATATATATATATATATAAAAAATATATATATATATATATAAAATATATATATATATTATATAAAATATATATATATATATATATAAATATATATATATATATATAAAATATATATATATATATATAAATATATATATATATATATAAAATATATATATATTATATATATATATATATATATATATATATATATATAGTAGCTGAAACAAACAAGTGTGATTCAGATCCAACAACCAATTAACAGACCTGTAGAGTAGAAGTAATTTGTAATTATTGTCTCTATATTATTACGAGTCGTCGTTCAACTATTATAGTACAGTCGGCAATTTCGCAATCAAGTTGTTCAATAATGAGAGTTGTAAATGAAATTGTGCGCACGAGATTTTCAAATCCATCATGTGTAAAAGAAGAAATAGTGCCAACGTAAATGTTTTTAGTTAATTCACCTTTTATTACTGCGTACTTCGTGCGTAAAGCGTTAATTACTTAAAAAATTCCTCATTTTTGCCCGTTATGATGTTACGAGTGGAAATCTACTGCATTATAATTGATATTTCCGTTTCTAAATTAAATTATGACTGGATATAAATTTATGTAAGACTTCGTTCCGATTCTTGCGTACTTTGTCCGATGGAAATCGACCTGTCCATGTGGAAGATACGCAATTTTTTCCGAAAGATAAAACGCGGTATGAAACTAGGACACGAATGTCTATTAAATTTATAAAGTAAATTTATTCAAATACAAAGAGGTGGGCAATCAACTGAAAAAAGGGTTCACTGCTAAATATAGATACGCTAAAGTCAGCGAAACGAACAGTCGCGTTCATGAAGCGCAACCAATGATCGCGTGAGGGGTCATATGGCCCACATTTTTCCATAGCGTCCGTAGAGCCTATCTACGCCTCTTCGATGAGCGATGATGAAATGACCACGCGTGGTATTAGTAATAACTAATTCCTCAACAAAATTGATACTGCAGTTTTGGAGTAATGAATACTTGAATAAACTGAATAGTGGAGCAGTATGGAGTTGTAGATCAATAGAAATTGTTTGGTATATGGATTAGAGCTGCTTCCACTATGAAAGTACGAGTATTTTCTTGAAACTATTGGGTCGTCAAAAAAAGACGCTCTAATTTGAATTGCTTATATTAAAGTATTTCAATTACAACACTAGTTCTGCTGTCAACAACAACAACAACAACAACAACAACAACAACACAATAATGAAGCACGGGAGATTTTATTCGTATGAAAAACATTTTTCCAACAAAATTGGGCAAGACCACATACGGCAAATGCCGCTCTTGATTTTCTTAGTGAACATTTTCACGATAGGTTCATCTCGAATCGCTATCCTGGATGCTTTAGATTTGGATGGTTCTCGCCACCGTACTTGCCAGATTTGAATCCATGCGATTATTTCTTATGGGGATTCGTTAAAGACAATGTGTATCGGAATAATCCACGTACAATCGAACAATTAAAGGCAGAAATTACAGCTTCTGTGGAGAGCATCACTGATAAAACACTAGCTCGGATTCATTGTTGCTTCATTGTTGTTGCGACACAAGAACCAGTGTTGTAATTTAAATACTCCAATTTGAATTGTTTATATTTGAGTGTCTCGTTTTGATGACCTGGTATAATGTTACTTCCGCATCCAAATAGCTTTCGAAAATCACACGCGTATTTTGGTACATTAATATTGGTATACTTAATAACACTGTAAAAAATTTTAAGTAAATTAATACCCGTCTTTATTCTAATACCCTCGGAAAGTGTCCGTGGGCAAAACGAGCGAGATACTTCTATTTCGGACGAGCATTACCGAAAAGGAAAGTGAATAGTAAAAAATATAATGGATCTAAATTAACCGAGTAACGTAGATGCTATCTTATCAATTTCACCGCAGTAGAAGATAGTTTATTATATATTTATTTATTTTTGCAACAAAAGGTACGACGATTGTGAAATCACTCGGTGTGATCACTTCAAGTGTACAGTACGTATCAAGCTTTGCAGTGCGCGCTTTCAAGTATAATCCTTTGCTACGTACGAATTGTTCGCTTGAAAGTTTGAGGTTTATTTTTTTAACTATGTAATAATTCGCCATGTTTAAAACTATTGTTGTGTTGGATTTTTAATAGTTAAATTTTCTTTAATATTCATTGATTTAGTACACTGTAATACCGTTACTAACTACGTTCATATATTTTATCTGTATACTCTTAATAGTTTCCGATTGTTATAGTTACCCATTTTTTGTTTTTCTTTTAGTAACTGGAAAGTGTTGGTGTTGGCTCCGAACCGTTGTGTGTGTGTATATAGATAGATAGATATAGATAGATAGATATAGAGAGATAGATAGATATTTTACTCAAAGTGGTGACATTGTTGATGACTTTTTTCTGTCATTGTAAGTAAGCGGCCATTAATATTCATTTGAATGGCAACAAACGAGCGGAGGTAAATCACAGTTAATAAGCCATAAAGGATAGTTGATTTGTTGCCAGTTCCCTTCCCCCCATTAATAATTTAAGAGATTATCTGTTTTTTATCTCGCCCCCCCTCCCCCCGCCTCTTTATATCTCTGTCCCTTTCTATCTCTCTCCACTCTTTAAATTTACTGTGAAATTTAAAGCAGTTTCTCCAATGATTTACCCGTTGCTGTTAAGGATTTTTATATAAATAAATATTTTGTGTGTGTGTGTGTTTTCTCGTTTGTTGAATTTTGATCTTGTTTGGCGAATTTGGATGGTGTTGCCCGTTCGACATCCCGCAAGCGTGGCAAAAAGGATCGCCTTTGAGTTACTGCATGAGATGCGCCAAGGAAACAATATTTTGCGAACGTGGAAACTGTTTCAGCTTTCTGCTTTGTGCAGGCGTTCCGGAAGCCGTTAGGGAGAGCGTAGGCAATCTATTGCTATTTCACAGCTCCGTCGACAAAGCTTTGCCTCTCCTGAGGGGGTAAATAGGGCCCTTCCTCGCGTAAGGAGGTAAATAAGGCGTGCATTTGAGCCCTAATATAGGGTCGGCTGTGAATAAATTAGGTATAGATTGGTGTGCGTCGTACGCGTCCCCAATTGTTTGATTGGCTGGAGCGCGAATAGAGTTTGGATGTGGCGGTTGTATCGATAAACACAAGATGTTATTGGTTTGTAGTCCAATTTCTACGAGTGAAATTGGTTTTATTGGCCCCAAATTGAACCGGTAATACTTTCTACACGGCCGTACACGAACCAAAAGAGAAATTCTATTGCTTAACTTTTTTTCCCCCTCTACGAGGAGGACTGATTTATTTTTTTGAATTCCACGAAACACACACACACACACACACACACACACACACACACACACAACACAGAGAGAGAGAGCACCTACGAATAAGTGAGGTACTTATACTATGTCCATATGAAAAACTAATTAACTTGTTCTAACCTTCGTGCCATTGAACTGAGAAGGAAGTAAATAAGTGGCTTTGATGCAATTGCAAACTCGAAGGGAGTGTTCTGTTGAGTTCCTAAATTGTGAGGTACTAATTAACATAACTTAATCACGACTAACATATCTTCATCACATTTGGAAAAATATCGAGTTTTTATACAATTTTGAATTACCAGTTTGCCTCGCAAAAACATTACTTCACTACACCTGTGAAACTCACTCACTCACTCACTCACTCACTCACTCACTCACTCACTCCTCACTCACTCACTCACCGTATATTTCTATCGGAGGTCAGTTAAGATTTCACAAAATTCTGAGTATACCTTTAAAACTCAATTATGAATCTTAAAAAAAAATTCCTCGTTTGGCCTTCCCATTACTTCTTCCCTTTATATTTATTCCACTTCCCGCCTTGTTATAAGCTCCAGAGGGATAATAGAGGGTCGTAATTCAGGTTATAAAGACTCGCAGAAAGGAGGAGCTTTTTGAAGATTCCGCCCGAGCTATGAAAGTCTAGGGAAGCGACGCATATGATTAGGGAGGATGGCTTTTTATTGCACTCGATATATTTTGCGTTAATATTGCAATATTGATGATGATAAAGGAACGCTTATTAGCCTAATGCTTTATTAGTAATAAATACTTACTGCCGCTCGTTGGAGTGTGGTTGTAATTAAACTAACCTCTCGGAAATGTCGGTAATATTCGAGTATTTGCTTAAAACATTCGGGAAATGTGTTAAGACTCGAGGAAGAGTGGGAATAATTGCGACTAGTTTTATCCTTATGGTACTTTATTACCACTACGCGCGTAAAATCGATCAAGATTTTCGTTTGTTTTGCCAGATGTTATTTTGATATTTGACTTTCCTTTTCACGAAGTAAAGTTTTCTACTATCGAGTTAGGTTTTGAAGTATTTGCTTTTGAAAAACGTTGGTAACGTTGTTGGTACATACTACCCAACTCGTGGGGAAAGTTGTTAGTGGGTACGGTAGGGTACGTTGTAATAATTAACAAAACGTAATAAAACGAACGATGGAATCAAAACATAATTTTAAGGTAAACCAAATTACAAATATTATTCCTCTAATGAATAGAAAGAATAGAGCAATTCAAACATCATCAACCTTTTATTTAATAGACTGGACTTTTGAGGTAAGACCACTTTTATGTGCGGGAAATACAAATACGCGATCGACCGACCCTAATTACATATTCTGTATTGAATACAGTAAAGCCTAAAGTTTAAGGGCCAAATTAAATAAAATAAATAGTGGAGCTTCACAATTATTCGTGTCATTGTAAATTCGTATTATACAGGGTGTGCATAAAGTCAGGATCTATTTTTGTGAAGCACTTGGAAATTATATGGAATTCAATCATAAAATGATAGTGGTAACATTTATTAAGTAATTAAGAGTAGGATTCGACGTGACGCCCATCAGTATCCCTGCACAGCTCAAATCGTTCCGCAGCATTTCTAAACACATTCTGGAGCATTTGCGGGGTTATGTTATCTGCAGCAGTTCGTATACGTAAGTTTTCAAGACTCGTAATCTTCGTCTGATCAACATGATGGTGCTCCTTGTCACTATGCCAAAATTGTTCAGGATTATCTAAATGGACGTTTTCCAAATCGCTGGATCGGACGCGGAAGCAACAAAAGACCTTGGCCAGCGAGATCACCAGATTTAACCCCTTTAGATTTCTTTGCATGGGGCTTTATCGAATCGCACGTCTATCAGACGAAGATTACGAGTCTTGAAAACTTACGTATACGAACTGCTGCAGATAACATAACCCCGCAAATGCTCCAGAATGTGTTTAGAAATGCTGCGGAACGATTTGAGCTGTGCAGGGATACTGATGGGCGTCACGTCGAATCCTACTCTTAATTATTTAATAAATTTTACCACTTTCTCATTTTATGATTGAATTCCATATAATTTCCAAGTGCTTCACAAAAATAGATCCTGACTTTATGTACACCCTGTATACTTCGCGACAAGCGAGACACACTAACGCTTTTATAATTTTACAAATCGGCGTTTAATTTTCTTTAAGGATTGTAATTTAATTGGACACTCGGTACATCATTAAAGGTCGTATGTAGAATTCCATACGCAAATATTTGAACTGAACCACGTTACGTACGAGGTAGAGATAAATATTTAATACTGAAAAAAAGTGTAAAAAGCAAAAATCCGAATATTTGTAGTTTAAAAAACGCGTAACACGCTATAATAATTTCGGTTGTTGCTGAACTGAACTGCGCTTAATTTGGTTGAAAGTAACTTACGCTGTGCCCCATATTAATTCATAGTGCCATTGCTACAACTAGCCCCACAATATACGGGGTGTTCTAAAATTACCTACTAAACTTTTATATGAACGCGCAATATCTTTACAAAAATTATGCGTTATTTAGCAATTTTATTTCAAACACAGCAACAATAATGAAAGCGACAATAATTGTTTATTTTAGACGTTCAAAGTGTCTTCCTTCAATTAAACACGTTGTTCACAACGTCCGACTACTGATCGACAGTAGGTAATTTTACAATAAGTGTAGTCTCGTAGGGAAATTTATTTTAAATTAAATTTACAAAAGTAATACATTACAAATAAAACATGTTTAAATTAAAATCTTGTTTTGGGCCTTTTCCCGAGGAGTGTAACTAGCTTCCATATTAGCCATTGCGTGTTATTCTACCCTCAACAAAAAAAAAAGGGGGGGTTCCAAAACATTACTTTGAACATTTTAGTTCTTCTGTATTACATTTGTAAATTTAATTTAAAATAAATTTTCTTCCGAGACCCAACTTAAGGGACACCCTATTTTTATTTATTTTTTATTATTTTTTATTTATTTTTACGACAATCCTATTTATATTTAGATTAGGAATGCAATATTTCTTCAGCACTTTATGCTAATTTTTGCTTTGAGAAGTTGGGAATTAAGGCAGCCATTTCAACCTCATAATTACTGGCTTTATTTACTAGTCTTTTTATAACAGACTTACCGTTAATGTCAGAAGATTTCATTAAACATTTCTTTGGAAAGTAAATTGGGTTTAATAAATAAAAATAATTGGTTTAATTTTATTCGTTTTTGCGTGTGATTGAGTGAGCTGAATCTTGAATGTGTACAAAATTTACCTCTCATTTTATAATTGAAATATTGATGACTAAATTTTAAATTAAATTTAATTATTTTTTTTTTTTTTGGACGGTTTATTCCAACTTTTAAAGTTTTTTTTTTAATATTTTTTAAATTTATCGTCTTTATATTGTTGCGTACAGAATCTCGCTTCCCCTCATCATTCCTTCTATCGTAGGCGTTTACCTCCCCTCATTCTCTCCCGTTTACCCTCTTAGTATGTTCCGTAAATTTTCATCCCCTTGGATCTTCCCCCACTCCCCCCTAGTAACTAAACTTTTAATTTTGGTAAATTTCTCGTCTGTTTTTGCAAATATTTGTAATTACTTGTACGTTTTTACTCCGTTCTTAAATGTTTTAATTTCGTTGCATATATATATATATATATATATATATATATATATATATATATATATATTTATATTTAAAATAACAAGAGTACCGCTTCGTTAGTGCTTTCCTTTGTCTACAATTCATTCATTCATCTGTTTTGTATTTTTCCAGACTTTGTCGAACGTACGTCTGTGTGTGTGGTGTGTGTGTGTGTGTGTTTTTTTTTCTAGGTTAGATGCATTTTTCGTCAATGATGGTTTTTATTGGCGTTCAGAGTTCATCAGGAAAGGGAAGGTGATTTATGGTTTTGAACATCCGTAGACTTTATTTATATATATTTTTTTCCTCCGCAATTTGATTTAGAATGGAAAAATATTTTTAAGGTAAAATTCTCGTTTTAAAGTTACTTCGCAGTTCATTATTTGGTTAATTTTGTCGAATTAAATATAAACATGATAGTTTATATTCTATCCGGAGCGCGACATTCGCGACTTTTCTCTCTCCATTATCCGCCTTAAAGATTCTTTGTTAGAAGATAAAAATTCTTTGATAAGGTTCTCGCCGGAAAATTGGCAATCAAATACTTTGTGGATTTAGTATAATAAAGTAAGGAAAAAAGTCTGTGTTTGACACGTTCAAACTTCCGTCCCGAGATCAGTGGAAAACGTTCCAATTTAAATAGATCTCAGCGTGGATTTTTTTCCATTGTTAAAAGATTTAAGTAGTGTGTAAAAATTTAGTACAAGTATCTGAAAAATTATATATATATATATATATATATAGATATATATATATATATATATATATATATATATATATATAATATTATATATATATATATATATAATTTCGTCAACGACTAATTTTATATGAAAGGGATAAGAAGCTTCTGTAAGATTGTAGCTTGAGTTTAGAGGAATATAGTCGTAAATAGTATTAACTACTGTAAACTTCTAATGACTATACTTTGTAATGAATTAATATTTTAACAAATGACTTAAGAAATAACTCTATTTCAGTTCCCCCTGAAAAAGTTGAAGTGAGCGGGCCTTCGCAGGCGCGTGTTGGGGAGAATGTGACCCTGACTTGCGTCGTGAAGAACACAAATCCCCCCGCTGCTGTTTCGTGGGTGGTCGACGGGAAGCCGAATCTCCTCTCCAAAACCAGGAACGAAAGATCTGGGGGTGGGGGTTGGCACACGGTGAGTACTCTCTCCATGGCCGTGCCCCCGGTCGACAGAAACATCATGTTCACCTGCCATGCTACCAACGAAGCCTTGGGCAAGACGAGCGTCGACACCTTTATGCTATCAGTTTTACGTAAGATTCAATCAATTTCGGTAGTGTTGCTCGTAAGGAATGTAAATAGGGCAGGGTGTGAATGCGAAACTTTACAGTTCGGGAAAGAGTTTGGCGACAGACATAAAATTTCAAAACCTAAGAAATTACTGATCATAAATGATTGGGTTTCGTTTATTCAAACTTCATTACCGTTACCAAAAAGAATGAAGTACGATACTAAAGAAAAAACATTGCCAATTAAAATATTTTTGCCTTTTAGAAGAATTTTTTGCGAACTTTTTTCCGGAACTGTACGTCCTTTTCAATGCTATATAAAATTTCTACAATTCTCTATTTCATATATAAAAAGCAAAGTTCGTCAAATTGAGAATGAGACTCAAATATAATCGTCAGCTGCTTTTTTAGATAGTTTTTTGGTGTCGAGTTTTTGCACCTATTGCTTTGTAAATCATTTAAGCGTTATCCGAGGCCCGCATACTCGCGCCCTCTTCATTTTATACACGAAATAAACCACCTGCTTTGAACACAAATTAAGAGCAATACGATACAATAGATGAAAATTACGTTAAGCTTCCCTTTTTTTTTATTTAGTATTGAAAATGACGGCACGAAGCTGCCTTAAATCCTCCTTTGTTGTTTAGTGCACATTCGGCCAGAGTAGAATTGATGGTGGCTTCCTGTTTCTGTTCGAGGTGGTTAAGACGAACGTCCGCAGGGTACCTATAAGTGTCTATAAAAGTATCTAAAACGAGTAAGAGTAGAACATTGACGTTCCGTACGGAGGACTATGTATAATAAGTGTTTAGGGTAACTTGGCTAACGAGTATTAAAATTTATGGACTGAAATATATAACTGGTTTTGCTTCCTCCCGAATTGTTCATTTTGACGGTCAAGCTTGTCACTCCACTCAGACCTACAGTTTAACGTGGAATCCGAACCACGCCCCACCAGCAGTCCAACGTCTTAACTACTAGGCTACCCAGGGTACCAATTTATCTACCAACCAATATCTTTGTGTGGAAGGATGAACAGTTGGTTTTGCTGCGCGCCGCCTGCCGTCAACGGGTCTCGATCCCGAGGCCGATGGATTCGTAGTCAGCGACGCTAACCAGCACACCACCGAGGCGTGTATATATACAGGGTGTCCGAGAATTATCTGTACAATTTTTGGCTGTTATTAAAAGTCAACCATGAAGTGTAGAAATTCCAGTGTTGTCCCATTTTACAGAGAATCTCTAAGTTTTTTTCTGATACCAAGTTTTGACAAGTTTTTTTTAGAAATTCCAGTGTCCGAACATTATCTGTACAATTTCATCTTTAATAAAATTCTTGATAACACACGTAAAATTCTTAAACAAGATTATTTAGAATCTATATTTTCAAGTTTCTTTTATTAAAGTAACGTTGTTACAAACATTCGATATGTGCACCATTAGTGATTCGCAAAACATCCAATCTATACTCCAAATGTTGCCATGTATGCTGCAGCATATCCACGTCATTTCGCTCAATAGCAGCTGTGATTCTTGCTTTTAAATCATCAATGTCTGTCACCCGCGTACATTTCTAAAAAACTTGTCAAAACGTGGTATCAGAAAAAACTTAATGAGATTCTCTGTAAAATGGGACAACACTGGAATTTCTACACTTCATGGTTGACTTTTAATAACAGCCAAAAATTGTACAGATAATTCTCGGACACCCTGTATATATACACGCCTCGGTGGTGCGCTGGTTAGCGTCGCTGACTACGAATCCATCGGCCTCGGGATCGAGACCCGTTGACGGCAGGCGGCGCGCAGCAAAACCAACTGTTCATCCTTCCCCACAAAAAAAAAATTGGTTGGTAGATAAATTGGTACCCTGGGTAGCTTAGTGGTTGAGAGACTGGGCTGCTGGTGGGGCGTGGTTTGGATTCCAGGTTAAACTGTAGGACCTTCGTCAGAATGAAGAATTCGGGCGGAAGCTAAACCAAGGTTAACAAGGTTATATATAATAGAAATTTGCTGTGCACTTTAAACTATAATTTCTACACTCAAGTGTATGATCAGCAGCCCATATCACTTGGCTACCCAGGGTACCCATTTAACTACCATTTTTTTTTGTATAGAAGGATTTGCCGAGTGTGCTGAGCGCCGGCTGCTCTCACCAGGAACGGGTGGAATTGCAGTCAGCGATGCTAACTAGTGCACACACACACACACACACACACACACACACACACACACACACTCTCTCTCTTGGGTGTACAAAGTATAATAGTTTTAAGTGCATAGCGAAGAATATGTCAATATAATATCCATTGGTATGCATTGAAGGTGGGCAAACAATCGTATTTGTCTCCTTTCTCCGTCTGTATTTTGAGCATGAGAACTCTTGCTGACTTGTATCGAATTGCCTTCGTTGACATTCAGGAGAAGATTATTGAATCAAGGGTAGTTGGTACGCCCTGAATGGCTGTGTGATTCTCTCTCTGGGTTTGCTTTCCCCCCAGGTCATACGATGATGGTGGTGCGCGCTGTTTCCCTAATCATCATTTATAGGCGGTGAACAGTTTTACTTCGCCGTTTACTCGTTTTTTCCGGTTAAAGTCTCTAGGTTTTTCTTTATTATTAACTAATTAACACCACCCGTTATCAAGATTATTTTTATACAGGGTGGCGCAAAAGTCGCATCATAGGAATTTTCAGTGTTAACTATATTTTTTTCTTTTAGGTAGGGGATGGCTGCGAAATTGACAAGAGACGAGAGGGTGAGCTTGTTTTTAATGTATGGAATACCAGGTACAACAAATCGATGAACTGTACAGAATTTAAATTCTGTACCGATTCATAGATTTGTTGTACCTGGTATTCCTTACATTAAAACCAAGCTCACCCTCTCGTCTCTTGTCAATTTCGCAGCCATCCCCTTCCTAAAAGAAAAAAAATATAGTTAACATTGAAAATTCATATGATGCGCGACCTTTGGGCCACCCTGATATATATATAATATATATATATATATATATGTGTGTGTGTGTGTGTGGTTATCACTTCGGCAGCATTGTTTAAAAATGTGTAAAGATTAAATTAGTTGTAGTACTGAGGCACAGTATTATATTCGAAGGGGAACAAAATCTGCAAAACAGTCAAAATGGAATGACGGGAAAACAGCCTAACAAGGCAAACTAATTGATGAATGGAGCTGTACACCGTTTTTCCTTCAAGCAGTCGTGTATATAAAGTACACACACACACACACACACACACACACACACACACACACACACACACACACACAGCCCCATTCGACTTTGAACCGGCAAGAAAGAACTCGGGTTACAAGGAGAAGCAGCGAACGTCTCCTCTCTTTAAAAAATCGGGGAGAAAGTGCTCAAATTTTCATAATTTAAACCTAATAACAAACAAATTTCTCAAAAATCAACCTTCGACTTTACGTGGAGGCTTCTAGCTACGAGCTTTATAAGCACCAGTTATCATAACTAAAATTTAAAAAATTGAACGATCGTTTTATTATATTATATATATAATATATATAATATATATAATATATATATTGGGAAAAAATCTTATATTGTTATTAAAGATTTCTTTTTTTGTGACGAGAGGTTCTTGGCATGGTTCGCCTCGTGTCCCATTCAAGGGACCTGTTCAAGCATAAAAATCATTATAGTTTTATTGAAGAAAATAAGTCATACATAAAGGAAAAATGGCCTATTTTGAAAATTTAACATTTTTAAATAGGCAGGAGTGTGTGTGTGTGTGTGTGTGTGTGTGTATTAGTATTAAATCGCCAAATATATAGTGTCTGTGTGGAGGTTCATCTGTGACTATAACTCGTTCCCCTATACGGAAATATTCCTCCCGCTTTCGTTATCTTTTTATTATTTTGGTAGTCCGTTAAATAAATCTGGGGTCGAGACCCAGACGGAAGAAAGCGTTGGTGGTAGACCATTTTTCTCGCGGGCCAGGCAGGCAGGCAGGCAGGCAGGCAGGCAGGCAGGGCTCGAGAAAGCGGGCCAACGCCGCCGTAACTTAACATTTATTACGAGAGTGAAGAAAGCTCGGATTCTTCTCTTAATATAAGGCGACGGCCGAAGATTGCGTCTTAATTAAAAATTACCTTTCGTTCTTGGAAGAGATTTATTGGTGTATTGTGCGCGAATTTTTCTTTCTTCTCGTGGGTAATGGGAAGTGTTTTTTTCTTAAGATTGCCGATTACGCAGAGATTTGTTTGTGATGAATTGGGGTAACCTTGTTTGTTGGACTAAAACTATCGACGGGCGTTCGTAAGTGACATTTACCTTTAATTTTGCTCCCAAATAACGGTCAGGATTGTATTTTTTTACGACCCTGTAATTGCTTATACAATAATAAATTTATTGTAAGAATATACGAATAAATTTTAATTGAAATTCTGATTTTAGTTGTCTGCCGAAGAAATTTTTTTTGTTCTGGAACCTGAAACTTTTCGAGAAATTAAATCCTACAATATTTTTGCAGTACAATACGCCCGAAGAGTCTCGATTAAGCGTCGCGTATAAGCATGAGCAATTAAGCATTGAGGATTGATATTCTTCCCGCTGCATGTCATTCATAGTTCACATGATTTAATTTAATAATGCATGTACGCTAACTCCCACGTTTAAGGTTTTGATAAAATTGAAGAATCCACACGCGGTTTGGAAAGTCCGAAAACCAAAGCCGAATTGAACTATGAAACTTTCGTGGTTAGGTTAGTATATCGTGGTTAGGTTAGTATTTGGGACTTTTACAAACAACTTCCACATTCAAATTAACCACGTTTTTTATAATAGGCTATTTGCCGCGTCGATATGAATTATTATATGGATTATTTTAAGGCTACTAATTTAAATGAAGAACACCTTGTACAGGTAAAAATAGGTACAAATATTAGCATCTAGGTGAATGATCAGTGATGCAAGTTTTTTTTTAATTTAAAAATAAGTTTTGTCTGCCGTAGCGAATACGCTTTGGAATTAAGGATGGAAGCGTTTTCTTGTATATCTTTTAGCCTAAACGAAAATGTCTTCAGCCATATCCCAGTCAATTTAATTAACGCAGCTGCTCGCATGATGTATCGAGTGAACATTGGAATTTAGTATACATTTTTTGGTAATAAAAAGATAACTAAAATCTATTTAATCATTTTCATAAAAATTGGTATCAAATAGGGTCCTACCCAATACGTAGATAATGAAACCCACTACTTAGGACTACTACATTAAGTAGTTTTGAAACCAACATTGTTCGAATCCCTTTTTTCAAAATTAGTCCGTGTGATGTACGAGTAGTAATTTTATCAAATGGATCGAATTGTATTACGCGTTATATCCAATGGAAGTAAATACATAGATTTTATATTGTACAATTCGCTAAAGTATTTTGCGGGGGGCGTTAATACTCGCTATCCCACCTGGAAATCATTCTGGCTACAAATACAGAACGTATAACCTTTTAAAAAATAAATATCTTTACGGCAAACTAGTATGATATAATCTACTTACCGTTCGTATATTGCCCATTAACCTAAATGCATATTGAATGATGCGCGCTTTTATCAAACTCGCTCTGCTGTTATTAGCTTAAAGTTGTATATTTCTGATAAAACAAATTTTGCTGCCATGAAATAAGTAAGTTTAATGTAAAGAGCTAATGGTTGCTTCGTCTTCAGGAATGACCAATGGATTTCTTTTTCCTCACAATTTGATGCGTGGGGTTTTGTATTCTCGTTCAGGATTTTGAGGTCCGAACACTATTTAGGGATCCGAACAGTTCTCAAATTGACGTTCCTTCGTGGGGAATTGCTACGTATATAGCCGAGTTCGGGAATATTGTACGTACGAAGTTGGGTAACTTTTATATTGATCCGAAGTTGTATGATACAGTTGATTCAAAACGTCCTGTCGCGAAACTCCACTTCTCATACGGACAAATACTATAGTAAGAAACGGTCGCACTACGAGACTTTATGAATAGATTGTAGAATGTTAGTTTCGTATAAAACGTTATAATGTAAACGAATGTTTCCTCTAAACTTTAATCAATTAAAGTATGTAAATTAGGAAATATAGAGACCATTATATATAATATATCTATTGTTATTCGGCATCTTTATCCTTTTGGCAACGTTATCCGTCCGTCATTATGCTAAATAAGTGGATTTTGAAGTCCAAAATCACCTCGTCGTAAATTTTGGAGGAGAGACTGAAAATCGTTGTAGCCCATAAAAATGATTGTATATTGCGTATAAAGAAATTTGTAAACTAAACTAGCATCCGTTGTAATATTTTTGAAAAGTCCATGAACTGACGTGTTGTGGTGTGTGTGTGTTGTGTGTGTGTATATATATATATATATATATATATATATATTCCTGAATCGCCAAATCAGCTCCTACACGTGGTCTTTTATTTTTTTAAATTTGTAATCGTTTACGCTCGCGTAAAGGTAGGGAGCGGTTCTCTTAAAAAGTTAGTGCGCACTCTTTTATCGTATGTAATGATTATTTTTTTCGAATTTCAATCGCGTTAGGAATTAGGATTTTAGTTAAAAAACTAAATCAAATTACTACTACTACTACTACTACTACTGCTACTACTTCATGCGATCTCGGTATTTTAACGCCGTTTTTTTTTTTTTACTTTAGCTTACGTTAACCCAACCCAACCTAACCTAACTTAACTTGGACCCAAAAAAGCATCAACAAAACTATTTTTCGTGTAGAAGGAAAGTGACACACACACACACACACACACACACACACACACACACACACACACACACTAGCAAGATAGTGTTTCAATGTATAATGTTAATTCTAAAGCCAAAAGCATTATCCGAGTTTGCTATCATGCGAGGCCAAGTATCTGGAGCTTATCATCTACTGCATACTTTTATGTACAACTATGTATACGTAGAAAGCGTATAAAATGTGTTGAGCGCAATATAATCTAAATACAGGTACTTATACACGGATGACATCGCTAATACCTTTCAGCATGGTTTTAATATCTCGGCTCGATAAAGTTGTTTGCTGGAGTTCGCTCGAAGGCAGGACTGGGCTCTCACATGGGTGTATGTATGCGTGTGTGTGTGTGTGTATATATATATATATATATATATATATATATATATATATATATATATATATATATATATATATATATGATCTTTGCTTAATTCGGCGTAAGGAAAGAAGCGTGGATTAATTCGATTTGAAAAGAAAACTTTGAGATTGACCCAAGATGAGAAGAGACTTTAAAAAGATTTTTCTGTAATCATTCTCAGAGAGAAAGAGGATATGAAAAACTCGTAAAGAGCCTGGGAGGTGCATCGCTCATAAAATAGGACGGTTTTAACGCTTATTCGCGTCTCTCTCATGAAGCCGCCGCCTTGCACCATCTTCCACTACATCTCGCATATTCATTCTTCCTTCAAATTTTTTTTTATCATTTCATCTCGCAATGTTTATTCGTTTTATAACTTACCAATCTCACACACACATACACACACACACACACACGAGATGAAATGAAGTAGTAGTCATTGTTTAATGATGAGCAACATGGTTGTTTGATTGCAATTACAGTAAATTGGACTATCCAAGTTTTAACTGTAAAAGGACGACCGATACATTTTGGTAACCTTTCAAACACACTCATTCATAACTTAACCCTACAAACAATTCCGGCGTTAAATGGTTAATGGTCTCTGTTTTGTAGTATTACTACTAAATGACAAAAAAAAAATTCATTACTTTGTTAGGTATATTATTTATTTATTTATTTTTAAGTAGTTTCGTGAAGTAATTTGAAATTAATCTTTTCAAATTTCATTTGTCGTATGTTTGTTTGTCTTCAGATTCCATTAATTGCATTGCGTTTTATCCGCATGGCCACTCTTTCATAGTTCCGAATGAGGTTAAACAAAAACAATAATAATTATTATCGTCACACTTTCGTATTTAGCTTTTACTCAATTTCCATCATTTCCCATCCCATAACCTCTTCCTCACCTAGTTCGAGTATAGGCTATTTTATGTTCCTATAAATACTGTATATAATGCATCTTTCCTCGTGCACTTTACAAATCCATCCCCTTCCCGTTCTCTTTCTCCAAAATTATATATCCTCCCCCATTCGAAAATTGGGGTAGGGACCTTCCCCCTCCTCCCGCCCCCGTGTCTTCGAAATGAGATAAGTCTGGCATCTATTTGCAAAGTTGATTACCCAACTCACGTCGTGCGCAGGTCCTCTTTAAATAGCAGTTAAGGAAGATTCTATCTCTGGGAGCGAGTTTCTCAGTCGAAAACATTGTAAGAAGGCGCCAAGGAATATGAATTTTAGCCCTTTCGAATATTTATAACCGATTGAAGGGCGTTTTAGTATTCGATGCTGTGTTTAGCTTTTATTTCATAGTATCAGAGTTGTAGCAGTAGTTGGGGGAAAAGAATCTGTTGTAAGACGAACTTTTTTTTTGTGTGTGTGTATGTGTGCGAGTTGACGTTTATGTATATATCTTGTTTTTTACAAAATAGCTTTAAAATTTTGATTAACTCGTAACCTCGTACTAGTTCCGTGCGTTCGTCTTTTTCACACGAAGGTCAAGCTGGTGGCCCCGCATCTAGACCTGACCCAGTGAAACAATGAGTTGCTCTCTCGTGATCTCCATCACGCACATAACCGGGCATACCCGGCTCATCTGGTACCATCTTGGGCTAGACGTCTAGTTTTTTGAGGAATTCCACGTGATGTTCCTGATCTCCTCCTGAAGCTGGTTGAATAGTCTTGCCCCCCCCCCCTCCCTGACAACCAAGCTATTTTCCTTTAGAATTGAGGATGTCCCTTGTCTGGCCTTTAGTTGGGAACACTACACATTCTACCTTTCCTATTTTCTACTGTTTGGGTGATTACTGGGTTCAGTTTGAGGTTAGGTACCAGTTTTCTATTATTTCTACGTGTAAATTATGGTGCATCTCTCTCCTTGTCAATGAATGTAGATTTAATTTACAAAAGTTTTTTCCCAGAAGTGTTCTTTGTAGCCATGTAAGTCTTGGCTGTGAACTTTCTTTGAATTTCTTTGTTTATTAATTTCTTTTTTATATGTGGACCCGAAGACTGAACGGTATTAAAATTTTGGTATGATTAGCGCTTTCAATAGGGGAATCATTACTGTCTTGTTCCTGCTTTTAAAGGTTCTTGGTACTTGTCTCGCAACTCTGTTTATCCCGATCTGATTTTGTTTAAAATTTCGCATCGTCGGTCATTATAACCCCTAAATCTAGTGCTTTCTTTCTTTCTTTGAATTTCATGTCTATCTGGGTGCATAATATGGTGCCTGTTTTAGAAGTTCCTTATTTCTTTCATATCTCAAGAGCTGAAATTTCTGTCAAAATTCACGCTGTCTTTTGACCATTTGTATATTCTGTTTCTGCCCCTCTGTAGGGCCTCCACCTTTTCTGCATTACTGATTTTTCTGCTGATTTCTGTATCTTCCGCAAATGATGTTACTATACTTTTGTCAGTTACTTCATTGTCTACATACAGTATGTCTGTTAGCATGACAATGAATAGGAGTGGGGCTACTGAGTTGCCTACTTCCGATTCTAATGATACACCTTGGAGTTTTACGACTTTCTAACATTTTTTGAAGAAATTGTAGATAAATTTTTCACTTTGCCTATTATTCCCATACGTTTCATTTTATGTGCTATTATACCATGATTACATTTGTCGAACGCTTCGGCAGACTCCATGCATATGACATCTCTGTTTTCATCGTTTTCAAGTGCGTCTATAATAATAATATAGTGCTCTATTAGTTGTGATGGGCATGATCTTCCTGATCGGAATCCGTGCTGGTTCTCGTTGAATCTTTCCAGTCTCTCTTGGAAGTCGTAGATTTTCTGTCTATCCTTTCACATATTTTGGTGAATACCAGATCCAGGCAGTTATTTTTTGTGGCGTTATCTGCTGAATCTTGTGTTAACATAAATTCGTTAGTTGGAGCTCTAACATTTTTGCTAGTTCCTGGTCTTCTCTTGTGCCCCCCCTTGTTTACTTACTTTTGTTGAGTTTGAACGACGGTTCAGGATCGACCTGCGGTCGACCCCTCTGCAGCATCCCGCCTCATTTGCGGGACTTGGTGAAGGAGGGAATTGCTCTCTGATCGCCTCCTGCCCTCGTAGCCAGCCACGCATGGCTGGTCAGGGACTTTGCACAATAATCTGTCCAGCTGGTTCTTGAAGTTATTCAGGTTGGTGTGCTGGAGATTCCTCACTTCTTTTGGAAGGACATTGAAAAGCTTTGGGCCCCGTATTCTGAGGGTATTTTCCATCCTCGTTTTCATGGCTCCTTGTCCCACCGCAGCTGGGACCGTACAAAATCTGCCTCTTCTCTCATTCCAGTTTGTTTCTATTTCATTTCTGAGGTTAGGGACAGAGCCCTCAAGTATGTTCCATATGTATATTATTGTGTACCGTTCTCGCCTTCTTTCAAGAGAGTAGAGTTCCAGGGATTGTAGTCGAGACCAGTAGTCTTCACCTTCCGTTTCCTCTATCTTAGACGTAAAAGTCTTGTATAGCTTCAATGCTCGCAATGTCTCTTTCTGTGTGGGCTTGTGAGTACTGAGCAATACTCAATTATTGGTAGGACTAGACTCTTCCATAATTTGAGCATGATGTTTGCTTTTCTGCTGCGGAAGCTCCTCCAGATGATTCCCATTATTTTTCTAGCCGTTGTGATTTTGATTTTATAGTGCTCTCTGAATTCTGCATCCGACGACATTATTACTCCAAGATCCCTGACTTGTGGATTTGGTGTTATCTGTTTGGCTTGCGGAGTTTTGTACCCTTTTTTCTGTAGCTCTCTGTTATTACCATATCTTAGAAGTTGGAATTTTTCTTCGTTGAACTTCATATTGTTGTCTTCTGCCCACTGGAATAATGTTTCAATGTCGTTTTGTAGTTTTCTTATGTCATCTTCATTCAATATTTCCTTGCATATCTTCGTGTCATCTGCGAAGCATGATACAATACTGTCCTTAATATCTGCATCAATATCTGCAATCATTATTAACAGCAAGGGAGCTAATACTGTCCCTTGTGGACAGAGCTCAGACTCACGACTTCCGAGACTTCCGATTTAATTCCGTTTACCACCACACTCTGCGTTCTTTGCGTCAAGAAATTAAATATCCACCTTCCTAGCTTTCCAGTAATTCCTGTATCCTTAAGTTTGTGTGCTATGATTCCATGGTCACATTTATCGAAGGCTTTAGCAAAATCAATATATATTACATCAATGTTTTGTCCTCGACACAATGTTCCTAATATTTTCTCCTGGTGGTCTAGTAGCTGTGACAGGCATGATCTACCCGCCCTGAAGCCATGTTGATTTGGGTTGTATAAGTCTTTTTCTTGTAGGTAGTAGGTAATTTTGGCTCTAATTATGCGTTCAAAACACTTTATAAGGTGTGAGGTGAGAGCCACTGGCCGATAATTTTTGGGCATTACTCTGTTACCACCTTTAAATAGGGGGGCAATATTCGCGTTCTTTAAGGGGAGTGGAATTTGTCCTGTGTCGAGTGATTTCCTCCATAGTAAGTATAGCGGTTTTGCTATACTCTCTCTGCATTTCTTCAGAAATGTGGCACTCCATGTGTCTGGCCCTGACGCTGAATTGTCTCGCATCTGTGATAAGGCCGTAATTACATCTCCTTCCGTGAACTCGAAGTCCATTAATAGGTTTGTGCCGGGATTTGTTCTTGGTTGATCTGTTTCAATGTCGAAAAACTCGTCTGGGTTTTCCACTTCCATCTCGGACTTAGGGGTGCTAAACACAGATTTAAATTGTTCCCTAAGCAGTTCACTTACTTCTTCCGGGTCATTTGTGTATTCGGCCTCCCCGTCTATCAACGGTCCAATACTCTTTCTACACTGCATTTTCCTTTTCGCAAAAGTGTAGAAGTATTTTGGGTTATTTTTTGTTTTCTGCTACCTTGTTTTCCTCCTCGTTTGTCTTATGTATGAATGTTTGCTTTAGGTCCATTTCTATTTCGCCAAGTTCCTCTCTAGTTTGAGTCTCTCTGCATCAGTTCTGCATCTGTGGAGATGTTTTACGGTTTGTCTTCGTTGCCTGAATAGAGTCCTGATTTTCCCCTCGAGCTTGCTACGTTTTCTTTCCTGTCTCTCTGGAATATGTTTCAGTATTATAGGTTTGGTTTCCGTCTCTATTATACATAGTATTTCTTGCGGAGTCTTCTCGTGTAGTAGCAATTCCCAATTTACCTCCTTTAAATCTTTATTTACGTTTTCCCAATTTACTTTCTTTGAATTTATGTTTAAGCCTTCAAATATTCCATCTGCCTCTCTGGGATGCGTTTTCGGACCTCTGGGTGCTAACTTCAATTGTATATCGATGAGGTTATGGTCGGAGAACTTTGTGTGCGTTACTTTTTTATTTATTATTATCGCGTTGTTATTTGTCCACATTAAATCCAAAACGTTCTCTCTTCTCGTGGTTTCACAGATTTCCTGGGTAAGGGCGTAATGTTCCATAATATCTAAAAGCATTGTTGCTTGGGTTCTGTCATCTTTAGTAATGTTGCCATGAAACTTCTCAACATATATAACTTCGTCATTTTTCTTCCATGATATGAATGGGAAATTAAAATCTCCGAAAATTAGAATATTTGTTGCTGGAGTTTCAAGTAATTTTAATGTTTTCTATTTCATTTGTAGCAAATTGGAATTCACTTTTTGTGGTGGTTGGTGGTCTGTAGATGTTCATAATGGTTAGGTTCAGTTCTTTTACTTCTAATATAATAACTTCAACTGTGCTGTTTGATTTCTTTACCCTCACTTCACATGTGTAAGTGTTTTTCACAGGGCTGTGGAGTCGGAGTCGGAAGCAATTTTGGTGGTGCTGGAGTCGGAGTCGGTAAAAATGTACCGACTCCGACCTCAATATAAATTTTAATAAAATATGTTTTTGTGTGTGATATCACTGGCAGCTATGGTGGTTAAACCACTTAAATAATAAACACAATGTTTTCCATTTCAGACACTAATGCCATTAATTCATTTTTTCTTTTCAGATAATATTTTTTATTTTTAATGCTTATTTAATTTCGAGTTTTCTAAATTTCATAAGTTTTTAACTTTCAAGTCTAAAACCCCTTTCACAATGGCAAAGACACTTCCAACAAAGTCTGCAGTTTTTTAATATTTTACAATAACCACAGATGGGAAATATTTCGTGTGTCTGTGTATAATAGATGATGATGATGATGATGATGAAAAATTATGTGAAGCAAAAATCAGTGGTTTTACTGGCTCTGATAAAAATGCACCAACCAGAGCATCAAATTTGAAAAGACATTTGCAGTGTTTCCATCCCAAAATTTTAGAAGTTGTCATTGAGAAAGATAGTAATAAAAACCTTCCAACTACTTCAAAGTTAACAAAAGATCAGAAATCTACTGAACGACAAGCACCACTTACAAGATTCTTTACTACAGACAAAGTTACCGTAACAATGACCACAGATGATGATGCTTCACGTGGTGGTGATGAAATGCCTCTTGTGTAATTATCATCATAGCAGATTTAGAATTAATATACCGTCGGAGTCGGAGTCGGATAGACAAAAAATTGAGGAGTCGGAGTCGGTTTTTTATGTGCCGACTCCACAGCCCTGGTTTTTCACGTAGATACAACACCCTCCTCCTCGTCTAGCCACTCTATCTGCTCTGGATATGTTGTAGTCCAGCAATGCTATTTCAGTATTCTCGATGCAGTTTTCACAGCCTTTTTCGCACTTATGTAAGTGTGTTTCCGTTATGCCTATGATATCTCTGCTGGTTTCCGTAGCTAAATTTTGCAAGTATTGTAATTTGCAGTCTGCATGGTCCGTATAGAGGCCTTGTATATTTGTGTATAATACATTTACCGGGTTTCTTCTAATCTTCGTGTTCGATTTTCTTAAATGATGGTCGTTTCCTGGTCGATGTCGGTTCCTGTTTGGTGTTATTGGTTGGGCCGCTGCATTTGGGAGTATTGGGGTTGCGGCCCGTGATACCACTGTTGTTGTTGTATTATTGGTGGGTGGTGTTGAATAGGGGGATGATGTGCATAATGTTGTGGTGCATATGTTTGCGTCTTTTTCTTTCTTTTTCTTTCTTTTTTTTTTCTTCTTCGCAGTGATATCGGAGAATTTTGCAGTTTGAGTGTTCGGAGGTCTATAGATGCCTACATGTACCACGTTTTGTTTTCTATTTTTGCTGCTGAAAGTTCCACGAAACTGTTTGATTTACTTATTATTCTCTCTGCCATACGATTCTCACGTACATATGTTGTACAGCCACCTTTACGTCTTGTTGTTCTGTCAGCTAGTGGTAAGTTGTAACCATCTACAGTATATGTATTTATTTCTTATCTATGCAATATTCGCAGTTTTCACGGTCTTCTTGGCACTCTTTAAGATGCGTTTCTGTGAGGCTCGAAATGTCAGCCCTTGTTTCATCCCTAAATCCTTTCAGGTATGAAACTTTTAGAGTGGTTCGGTTTTAGCCCTTGAATATTAGCCAGGATAATATTTATATTCTTAGTTTTGCATTGCCCCTTGTGCATTCTAAATTCATTATTATTCAGTGTAGCATGTTTTGTATCCCTATGGTCCTCCGAGGAAGATCCATTTCCGTTTACTTATTCTAGTAACTTGCCTGATAGCGGTTCGGTTCGGGGGCAATGTTCCCTCTAAGGTGTGCGCGCGCGCACGCGTTGTGAAACCCGCGCACACAGCAAAATAAAATGCGCACAGGCTCAAGCGTATCATGAGTCACGACAATAAATGAAGTAATTTAAAAAATATACCGTCACACAAGGTTAACTTTCATAGAAAAACTTTGTTCCTATTTGGAAGGCAGGTTTCCTGAAAATGAAGTAAAAGAATGGTCTGCCTTTGATTGTTCGGCTATTTTACAGAAAGACTTTGACTTTGGCATTGAGCATGTTAAAGCTTTATGCGCAAAATATGCAGATTTTCTTGGCGAAGGTTCTACCATAATCGAACAGTACAATGATTTTAAATTTGTTGTATGCGAGAAAATAAAAAGTAAGCTGGTTAAAAACTTTGATGATATGGTGACATTCGTCCTACAAAATTAACAATTTTGTGACCTTGCTAAGTTGATGGATATTGGGAGAACTTTCCTAGCATCTAGTGTGGACTGTGAGCGTGGCTTCAGTTTAATGAATTCTATAAAGAACAAATTAAGAAACCGCTTGAAAGAAAATCATTTGGACATGCTAATGCGAATTAAAAGTTACCTGAATGATGACGGATGTATTAATCTTCATAGAGTTTATTTGGAATGGGCAAATGCTAAAGATCGTAGGAAGAAATCATAATCATACTTAAATGAAAGGCACTTTCATTTAATGTTATTTTGATTATATTATATTTTATTTTATTGAATTTTATTATTTTTTATTTTATTCCTATTTTGTGAATGGATAAAATCATGTATTAATCTTGATAGTCTATTTTAAATTGCTTAAATGCTAAAAATTGTTTTGAGAAATGATAACTAAAATAGTCATTTTCAATTAGTTATTTTTATTTTATTTCTTTATTTTGTTGAATTTTATTTTACTTTTTTATTTTATTCATATTTTTAGAATGGATAAAATGTTTTCTTTTTTAAGAATATATAATATCGTAAACAGTTTTTTAATATCCATTTAATAGTACCATAATGATCAAGCTATCACCTTATGGAAATAATATAAGTATTTAATATTTATATATATTTAATTTTGAAGATAATTACGCTCAGAACAGTTTGCACAGTTTTTCACCATGAATCTAAATGTATGCACAACGAAACTTTCTTGCGCACACGGACTAAACAAAATTAGAGGGAACATTGTTCGGGGGTTCTCAACTGTGTCGACTGCGTGTGCTGTACGATGGTTAGTAGCCGTACTGCCTCTGCGACGTTGAAAATATTTGGTTCGCGATTTGTATACGCAAGTTTCGTTTCTCCTATCGTCTTTTGAGTTTGTTGGGAGGTGATGGTGGTAGAATCTTTTTCCGTTTTTACAGTTCCCGTGTCTCGCGTAATTCTCGCAAATGGCGGGGTGGTAGAACTTGCAGCTGTCGCCGAATTTAGTGACCATTATTAGAGTAGAATTCGTACACGGTTGGATGTTAATATATACACTGTTCCCTCTTACGTAGTATATGCATAAATTTCCTTCCCCATTTTTACTCGGGGCCTTTGTTTTTGAGGTTTGTTTTAGCTCCTTATTTGGAGATGACTTCAGTCTATTTTCATGGTGGTTGCCTTGTTTTTTGTTATTTACGTTAGTGTCCTCCGTATGATCTTTTGTTAATTTTTGTGCGTCTGTTGCATTCGTATTTTCGCCTTCGTTGTGTATATTCTTTTTACTTTTGCTTCACTTTTGTTCGTCTCCTCTTCCGTTTTCCCCCGCTTGTCATTCAGTTTCCTCTGATTACTACATAGTCTCTCTCTGCCATAAACGAGCTTATTTCAGTCAAGCATCTTTCGCAAAAGTATTTCATTCCATTCAGTTGCTTGGCACTTACGAGATATTTTCGTCTTTCCATTTCAGGTAGTTGAAGTCGAAATGGAGTTGGCAGAAATCACGTCTAATTGCCTTGGATTCATCCGTTGCATTGTTGCAGAAATTGTAGTGTTGTATAAATTTATTAGCCATTTCCGTGTTACTTATAAAAAGAAAAATTGGTGAGCGTGTAGGATAGAGGGATTTTGACTCAAATTGAACGAGGGAAAGGTTTCTCAGTTACCGTAGGTGATGGGTGATGTGGCGCGTTGTATATTCTCACTAATTGGTGTCCGGGAGTGTGGCCGCGGGGGATAGCTGGGAGACAGTTGTAGGAAGTTTCAACCTACAAGAGAGCTAATTTCCTTCGGATGTAACACTCGAAAGAAGCTTTATAGATTATTTCTATATATATATATATATATGAAAATTATTTCACGAAAGTAACACGTGAAAAGTATTTATGAATAAAACCACGAAGGAAATGAAACACAGAATGGTGCTCGAGCGCTTTCGTATAATGACATCCTCAGGAACACCGTTTACTTTCCTTCGTGGTTTTATTCAATATATGTATATATATTATGAAGATGCAAACCCACAAGGAAAAAGAAAAATTATTGTAATGACTTTCGTGTATTCAGAAGTACAACTCGTCAGGTAGTTTCCTGACGACATGTACTTCTGGATACACGAAAGTCATTATAATAATTTTTGTTTTTCCTTGTGGGTTTGCATTATTCATTTATTTGACGTGTTTAATTGTAAAATTCATCCCATATATATAATTTCACCCCTTAAAAAGAGATCACTGCGTGCACTAGATATTCACTCAGATACTGGCACTGCTTAAAATTTATTAACTGGTATTTTCATTATAATACCACTTTTATTCGGACTTCGATCGAAACCCGCGTTACCGTCACACTAGGAGGGACTAATATACAGGGTGTTTCACAACCGGTCTGCCATACTTTGAGCGGTGATATAGAGTAAAAAAGTTAATAACATCGGTGCTATTTTCAACCGTTGCGAAGCTACGGACATTTTAAGGTGCACGGAAAAAAATAAAATTTAGCAATAAATACATCAGATTAATACTCTCGTTTATGAGATACTTTATAAATGTTCAACGTGTCCGCCTCGGTTTTCAATGTACAGCCTTGCTCATTCCAAACGAGAGTCCACTGCCCATTGAATCATTTCCGGGTGTTCTCGTATATAAGTAGCGGCATCCATAATTCGACGCGAGAGTTCCCCTCTCGTTTGTGCTTTGGTCTTGTAGACCATCTCTTTCATAAGGCCCCATAAAAATAAATCTAATGGGGTTAGGTCTGGAGATCTCGGGGGCCACGATGTTGGACCAGCACGACCAATCCAACGATTCCTGTACCGCTGATTCAAGTAATCCGTAACATGACCAAAATGTGGTGACGCCCCATCGTGCTGAAAGAACATCCTGCGCCTCGTCTCCAAGGGCACGTCTCCATCAAATGCGACAATTCGTTCGTTAAGAAGTTCAGATAAATATCAGCAGTTAATCGTTGTTCCAAAACGAACGGTCCAACCAGCTGATCTTCAATTACACCGCACCAAACATTCACCGAGAATCGATGTTGAAAGTTTCCTTCAACGATATCGTGGGGATTATCGACCGACCACAAGTGGGAATTTAGTCTATTAATTCCATCCAGAATGAATTGTGCATCACTAAACGGTATGTGATTAAGAATTTGGCGATGCATAACCATCCACTGACAAAATTGAACACGTTTATCGTAATCATCCGGTTGAAGAGCTTGCGCACGTTGCAAATGATAGGGATACAAACCTCCTCGTGTATGGTTCGCCATACACGCGATGCGGATTCACCAATTCGTTTAGAAATCCTTCGAACACTGGTAGTTAGGCTACGTTGTACTAGGTCTAGTATGCGCTCCTCCACAGCAACGGGCTGTCGTGCTACATGTTCTTGGTTATGTGGAACAATTGTCCGTGTTTCCCTTAATCTTTGGTGTGTGTCACTAAACACTTGGCGGTTCGGAAAAGGTCTTTGATATTCATCTGCAGCTTTCCTGTTTTTATCACAGAATTCATAAATGAAATGGATATCAGCGTATT
Organism: Bathynomus jamesi; assembly: GCA_023014485.1. Classification (NCBI taxonomy): domain Eukaryota; kingdom Metazoa; phylum Arthropoda; class Malacostraca; order Isopoda; family Cirolanidae; genus Bathynomus; species Bathynomus jamesi. Next base: position 161,226 of record JAJOZX010008234.1, on the reverse strand, counting down.
CAGCAGGTGTGAGCTGTTGATTAATTTTGATTGTTCACCTTAGCTCAATACAGTGCCTCGTACCACAGATCAGAAAAAACAGGATTAGTAGCACTTGGTAACTTCGTTAACCTAGACTACTACCAGTGCTGCCATCTATTGAGTTACACACAAGTAAGGATTTGTTGTTTGCACATCTTAAAACGTCCGTAGCTCCGCAACGGTTGGAAATAGCACCTATGTTGTATTACGCCTCTTACTCGATATCACCCCACAAAATATGGCAGACCGGTTGTGAAACACCCTGTGTACACACACACACAACTAGCGGAGCGACCCGGCGTTGCCCGTCTGGAAGTTGAACGCTATATACAGGGTGCGACATAAGTCGCTTTACCGAGAATAATAAAATCACCTTGTGACGAATAATATTTATTACAGAAATTGTGCATAGTGTCCTCCATTATGTTCAGTTCAATACACACGTTGCATCTTTGAACCGCTGAACAACAAATAACGCGCACAGTCCTTTGTTACTCTTTAACGTCTCGAACTCTTGGTGTATCAGTCTTTGTGATCGAAGTCCCGAGGTTTCTGGCCGTAGACTCTATTTTTGATGATACTCAACATTGAATAATTACATGGTTATGTCCGGTAACCGAGGAGGCCATTCGATTATCCCACGACGTCCTATCCATTCAGAAAAATTATACTTTAAGAATGCACGAACATTTCCAAAATGTGGAGTACCACCATTTTGTCATATGTTTTCAAAATTATGATGGTTTCTAAGTGTATGCAACACCGTGTTCTGTAATATTTTCAAATAATTGACGGCATTAACAGTGCCGTCAAAGAAAAATAATTTTTCTTGGTATATTATTCTTCACAAGTGATTTCATTATTCTCGGTAAAACAACTTATGCCGCACCCTGTATATATATATATATATATATATTATAAACTCGTTAACCTCGTTTGGGTCTCTCTCTCTCTCTCTCTCTCTCTCTCTCTCTCTCTCTCTCTCTCTCTCTCTCTCTCTCTCCCCCCCAAGAAAAGGACTTGGGTGTGCTAATTAGCAGCGACCTTAAGTTTACGAAACAGTGTGTAGAGGTGGAAAAGAAAGCCCAGAAACTATTGGGTTATATCAGGAGGCAATTTCAGTTTCGGAACAAGGAGATGTGCTCTCACTGTACAATTCCCTTGTTCGGCCGTACCTGGAGTATGCTGTGCAGTTCTGGTCGCCCACCCTCAGGAAAGATATTGAGAGCTGGAGCGAGTGCAGGCGAGGGCCACAAAGTTAATCCCTTCCGTTAGGCATATGGGCTACAATCGACGGTTACGCGCCCTGAACTTGTTTTCGCTTGAAACTCGGAGGCTGCGCGGTCAACTGATCGAAGTTTTCAAGCTCTTACGCGGGTTCAACGATGTCGATTTTAGAAGTATGTTTAGTTTAAATGATAACCCAACTCGCAACAATGGTTGGAAGTTGGATTTGAAACGGTTTAGGACTAGTGTGTGGGAATTACTTTACGTATAAGATCTGTGACACATGGAACACGTTACCTTCGGAAGTTGTGAACAGTTCCTCTGTGGATCAGTTCAAGAAAAGGGTAGACGAAATCTTGCACACTATTTGAGTGTGTAAAGACATTTAGGACCTCAGTCTGCGGAAATTTCTTTTCCTATAAAATAGTTAATATCTGGAACCAACTTCCCTCAGAGGTTGTTTCCAGTCAAAGTGTAAATCTGTTTAAAAAAATAGGCTAGACAAAGTACTGAACACACACATAGTTTAAGATTAAAACCTCAGAAAACTCTGCAGGAGTTCGCTTGCTCGGTGTCTCTGTGAGCAAGCTAAATATAGCTATTTATATATTCTCCACTTTCCTGTAAAATTTCCTTGGCTACTTTTCCAGGGTCAAGGTATTTTCTTCAACCTTTTTCGTACCTGCCTCTGGCAGGGAGGGAGCGGATGGTGGGGAGAGAGCCTTCTACTTTTCTATCCAGTTTTCTACTGCTAGGATAGTTGAAAGAAAATAAACTTTCACAATTTTCCCTGGCACCCGTTGCCATTGGTACCTCCTCGGTATGGGCCGCAAGGCCTTTTGAGGTACTTCTTTTCCTTGTAACTCATTGTAACTCTCTCTCTCTCTCTCTCCACACGAAGAGAGACCCCTGTAACGTTTTTAGGTCCTTTGGAAGCTGGTTGAAAAGTCTTGGACCCCTGACAACCAAGCTATTTTCTTTGTGTTGAGGAGGTCCCCTTGTCGGGCCTTTAATTTGAGAGTACTACACATTCTGCCTTTCCTATTTTCTAGCGTTGTTTGGATGGTAATTGGGTTTAGTTTGAGGTTTGATGCCAGTTTTTCGATAATTTTCCATATGTAGATTATGGTGTACCTCTCTTCTTTCCAGGGAGTACAGATTTAATTGACGTAGTCTTTCCCAGTAGTTGAATTCTTTGCAGCCATCAATCTTGTCTGTAAAATATGTCTGCGTTTCTTCGAGTTTATTAATTTTTTTTTATATGGGGACGTCAAAACTGAGCAGTATTCAAGTTTTGGTATGATCATTGTTCTCAGCAGGGGAATCATTATTGTCTTGTCCCTCCTTTTGAACGTTCTTAGTACCTGTCCCGCGACTCTTTTTGCTTTCTTTATTGTCATCTGATTTTGTCTGGAATTTGGCATCATCGGTCGTTATTACCCCAATTCGACCGCTTTCGTGCTTCTCTGAATTTCCTGTCTATCTGGAGCATAATATGCAGTCTAAGTTCCTCATTTCTACCATATCTCAAGAGCTGAAATTTCTCGGTGTTAACCTTTTAACGACGACTGGTACAAATTAGTAGCGTTTCAAATATATGTATTCATAACTTAACCCTACAAAAAATTAAGGCGTTAAAGGGTTAAATATCATATTGTTGTCTTCTGACCATTTCTATATTTTGTTCGTGTCTCTCTGCAAGGCCTCCACTTCATTTGCATCACTGATTTTTCTGCTGATCTTTGTATCGTCCGCAAAGGATGTTACTATACTGTTGCTGTTTACTCCACTGTCTATGTCTGTTAGCATGATAATGAACAGGAGTGGAGCCAGCACTGTACCTTGTGGTACTGAGCCTGCGTACTTCTGATTCTGATGATGATGTACCTTGAATTTTGACGACCTGTAATCGTTTTCTAAGGAAGTTGTAGATCCATTTTCCCACTTTGCCTGTTATTACTATGTTTCATTTTATGTGCTATTATATCATGATCGCATTTGTCAAAAGCTTTAGCAAAACCGTGTATACGACATCATAGTTTTCATTGTCTTCAAATGCATCTACGATATTGTTATAATGCTCTATAAATTGTGATAGGCATGATCTTCCTGATCGTAATTCGTGCTGATTTTCGTTGAATCTTTCCAGTGCCTCCAAGAAGTCATAGATTTTCTCTGACTATTTTTCAAATATTTTGGTAAGGTGGGACGTCATCATCTTGGGTAAAATCAGTCTGTTATACATTCTCGTTGTAATTTCTCTTCGAAGAATGCATCTATGTCAGGTATCGCTTTGTCACTTTTTGGGCTACTGAAGACCGATTCATACTGGGCTCTCAATGTTTCAGATATTTTTTTTACATAGTCAGTTAGTTCATTATTTCCTTTCCTTAAGGGCCCGATAGTAGCGCGCGTTTGTTTTCCTTTTCGCATAGCTGTAGAAGTATTTTGGATTTTCGTTTATTGCTTCTACCGCCTTTTCCTTTTCCCTGGCATTGTCGTCTCCGCAATTAGCTAACTTCGCAGCTACTCTTTCTTCGGAATATTTTTCTTCACCCCTCTAGCCAGTTCCTCTCTCCTTTTGGCTGTGCTTTCGGAGCATATTTTTCTAAAATTCTGTCTTTTCTTCCAAGGTTGTTAGCATTTCCTCAGTTGTTTTATTCTCTAAAACTGTTCTCCACTCTATATGGGCCATGTGTGATCTGATTTCTTCCCAATTTATGGTCTGGGAGTTTAAGTTAAAAGCCCCAAATTTGCTTCTTCCTTCGGTATGTATATTGTCTCTTAAAGTTATCGGCGTATTTGTTGATAACTCGATTATGTTGTGGTCTGAGATAATATTGGGGTTATTTTTATATCGGCAATCAAGTTCGTGTTATATGTGAGTACCAGATCTAGGCAGTTATTTTTCCTGATATCATCATCACTATCTTTTTACTTGGTCACATCGACCTGGTATTTTCTGTTATCTCCTGTGTCAGCATATGTAATATATAAAACCTTGGAGGCCAACGCCACATAACCGATGTTCTTTATATATATATAATATATATATATATATGTACATGAAAAAGATGTAGCCAACAAGAAAGCATCTTATCTTATTTTTCTTTCCTCTAGGTCCACCTCAACCACCAGAAATCTTTGGGTACAGTGAGGGAGTAGGAATTCGGGTGGGGCAGGAACAGGGACTGAATTGCGTATCAAGAGGGGGCAACCCCCCAGCTCACCTTCAATGGTATCGTAACGGGATCAAAATCTTTTCGGAGAAACACAGCGTGGCTGAGGTGAGCACGGCTAAAATTACGATACTGGCCGAACCTGGTGACAACGCTGTGCAATTCCGGTGCGAGGCCCACAATGCGGCCGCTTCGATTCCAGTCTCCGTCTCCACCACCCTGATTGTTTACTTCCCGCCGGAAGACGTGAAGGTAAGGTCTTAAGAATCTCCTTTGTTTTTATTCCGCAAACAAATTGCTTCTTATAACCCGCCGAGAAGCCGTTTGTCTGCTTCGAAATCTAATAAAAGACTGGCAATGACGATGAGTTGTGCGCTTTTTACTGGTGAAGAGTAGCAAATTTCCAAACGAGGTTGGAAAAATGGATTCACGGATTAAATTGTTGAGGCTGCTTGATTTCAGCAGGGAGTTGGGGGTGGGGAAGTTTCATGGCAGGAAAGGAAAAGAATGCTTGATGGGTTCGATTCCGAAATGTAAAATTTTCATTTTACGTCGTTTTATGTTGAGGCGTTAAAGAAATCGATTTAACGAAAATTGTCAAGTTGATTTATTGCCTCGTGACTCAAATCGTAAAGTTTAAACTATAAAATTTGACAAATTTTTAGAACATAGTTTAAAATTGCGAATTGCCTCGCATAAACACGCTGTAATTTATGAAATGAACGAAGGAGAGAGATTTTTCAGTAGCTACAGAGGTTGAGTGTGAAGAAAAAGAGAGAGAAATGAGAAGAAAGGATGGGGCAAAACGAGAGAGAGAAAAAAAGCTGCAAATGAAAATTTACCTCAATCAATCCAAGCATTAAATCAGGAACGGTAAATCAGTCGGAAATTAGCAAACAAAAGTCAGTCGTAATAAGCAAATTCCACAATTTTACAGTTTCTCTAAAAACGATGAATTTGGTTTCAGCGTACAAATATTCATCAACATAATGAGTATCGCTCGTAAGTATTCGTACGGAGAAATATTAGTTATATTCGTCCTTATCTTTTGTACAATGCATAGGATAGTTATGAAAAGTTTATCATTCGTTTGGAAAAATTTAACATAAAAAATTAGTTCAACTCAGCATATAATATAAAACAAAGAATTTGAGGAAAATAAAAAATAGTTAAAATGCAAAAGTTTTCGGACATTTATTTACGAAGTTTTGATATTTTCTCTCTCTACCTTAGGCTTGAAGAATTAAATTTTTTATCGGTAGTTGGTTGTTTATCGATAGAGAGTTGGCAATTCAGAATTGTAGAATTATTTCTCTGAAGAGCTGTCTACAGATCTTAAGAGAATTGTTATTGCTGCGCACCAGTGTGGGAAAAGAAGAAAATAGAAGTACTACGAATCCCATTTACTATGGTCGCTGCAGTTATAAAGAAATGGAAGGACTTTGAAACAATCAAAAATTTAATAAGCTGTGGACGTACAGCTAGACGGATTGAGAGAGTGGCTGCCGCGAATCCATTAGCGATTGCGGATGATATTTGCCAAACATTAAGATTGATTAAGATCAATGTCTATTCCTCTGTTGTTCATCGTGCATTGAGAAAAAAATGGTCTGCATGAAAGAGTTGCACGAAGAAGCGCGTTTAAAGTACGCCAAGGATCTTGAAAATGATGGATTTGCATTCTGGAAGAATGTTCTCTTTACACAGAACTAAAATTGAATTTTTCGGGAACAACAAACGACAATTTGTTTGGTGAAAATCAAACACTGCATTCGAGGGGGGGAAAAAAAACATCCTCCTCAGGGTTGGGTTAAAACTTGGTGGTGTAGTAGTAGTAGTTTGCTTCTTTGGGGATGCTTTAGTGCTTCTTGTCCAGGAAAGTTCGTCATCAATGGAATCTTGAATTCGAAGAAATATCAGGAAATTTTAGAAGGAAATATACTGCCTTCAGTTCGGGAGTTGCGAATGGGTCGCAGTTGGGTACTGCAACGAGATAATGATCCAAAACATAAAATTAAGATCACCATGAAGTGGCTTCAACAAAAGAATTTAAAGCTCCTCGAGTGGCCAAGTCAAAGCCCAGATCTCAATTTAATCTGGAAATGATGGTTTGATTTTGAAGGGAAAAAAAAAAAAAAACTGTCCGCATGAGAACTTTCGAATCTGAATGAATTGCAACAATTTTCTTCAGAAGAATGTGTTAACATTTCTACTTGAGAGATGTTGAAACGTTTCGGAAGAAAAATTAAAACGAATCATTAAAATCGTTCGAGCAAAACGTGACACGCAAAATATTAAATAATTTTGTTAGTAGCTAAATGTACGAAAACTTTTGCAATTTTCTTTCTCTCAAATTCATTTGATGTCCAACATGAACTAATATTTTTATTTGTTAATCTTTTTCTAAACGAGCGATAAACTTCTCATAACTATCCTATGTTATGGTACGAAAGATGAGGACGAATATAACCGAAATATTTTTCTCTGCGGATACTTATGAGCGCCACTGTATAATGCGAAGATTAAAGTAAAAAGTGCAACGCAGAGGTGGTTTCGTCCTCGCGTCACTGGGCCACGTTCCGATTACGGCATCTTTTACCATCCATGAAACCCCCATATTTACCCCCCTCCCCCCAAGTGTTATGTAGCCTTTGAGAAACGCTTTAATTTTGTGCTTTATCAGAAAATCCATTGGTTAATTCTTCCGTAAACTGTATTATTGAAAATTACAATAACAGTTATCCAAGGACGAGGGAACTGAACCATTTCTGTGCTGCACATTTTACTTCAGTCTGCGGATTAAAATGTCTACTGTTATAGTTTTATATAATATGCATGTATATATGTAGGCCTATGTCGTATCTATGTAACACTCCTTCCCGTGAATCAGCGAAGTTAAGCGACAATGAGTCTGGGTAGTTGCCTGGGTGACCGTTCTCTGCGTCCAGATTGTGACACGTGGTTCGGATCACACAAGTTCTAGGTCTCCTTCAGTATATGACCCTTGCTGTTACGAAAATTAAACATCGCCTATGACCTTTGCTGTTACGAAAATTAAACATCGCCCTGCCTAAAAAAAAAAAAAAAAAAAAAAAAATTGTTTTAACGATTTCAACGCATTTTCTTAACTTTTTTTAAATGAATTTTTGTTTTGGAAATTTTTCCCCACCGGCTTGATTGTGTAATTTCTGTCTGGAACGAAACTTGTAGCCTTTAAATAGGCCCAGGTGACTATCATTAATTCAATTGAATTACTGTACAGAAAAGGTAGATTTTATCTTTCTTCCTTTCTACGATTTTATAGTTATCTGTTTTTCTGTCGTAGTTCTTCTAAGCTCGGTAATGTTTTCACCGATGTATCCTCGGACGAAACGTATATACTATATACAGCATAAATACGACTGCCGGTTATGGAGACGAAACCGGCCCGTATGTCGGTGTATTTCAGTGACTGCGCGCGCGCCGCCGTATCTTTGATCGGTTATCCGATTCAACGTGTAGTACTTTAGTATTATATATTTTTAATTCTGTAATTAATTGCGCTTTTAATAGTCGAACCATTTATACTTTCGAAGTTTCGTAAGGTAATATTGTAAAAGCGTAACTACTTTTGAAATAGTCCGTATATATATATATATATATATATATATATATATATATATATTACATTTTCATATACAATTTAATTGATTTTATTACCATTTCGAAATTAGCTTTGGGGGAAAAAAAAAGGTACAATCGCGAATGAACTCTGGCCCTGTAAGAGTATTTCTCGTTTGAAATGTCATTAGCTAATTAAAGTTAGACATTTTTGTAATTTTTTAATTATGAAGCGTTTATTTAATTATAAAAAGTTTAGGGTTTATACAGGGTGTCCCAGAATTAACTATTTCAATGAAATCGGACAAATTTTTAAAAAACACACTTTTATTTGTTTATCATGTTTAATATGTGTTAAAAATGTATAAATTTCTAAATTTTTTTCATAATTTTATTTTCATAATTTTTTCATTATCTGGTCCAATGAAAGACCGTCTGAAGTCATAGAATGGCAGAGAGACTCTCCAAAAGTTAACGTGTGGCTTGGAATGACCAAATCCAAAATTTATGGCCCATTCTTTTTTGCGGAAGCAACTGTAACAGGTACCGTCTACCTTGATATGCTTCAGCAGTTTCTCGAACCACAGCTTCTTGATGATGGCGTTCTTGATAATTTTGTGTTTCAACAAGAAGCATTGATCTTTTGGCGATAAACCTTTGTTTTATGAAACCCCATGCAAAGAAATCCAGGGTGTCAAATCCGGAGAACGCGGAGGCCAAGGTCGAGGTCTCCACGTCCAATCCCCGATTCGGAAGGCGCTGTTGAGGTATTCTCGAACAATTAGAGCATAATGACATGGTGCTCCATCTTGTTGAAACACAACATTATCAAGAATGCCATCATCAAGAAGCTGTGGTTCGAGAAACTGCTGAAGCATATCAAGGTAGACGGTACCTGTTACAGTTGCTTCCGCAAAGAAGAATGGGCCATAAATTTTGGATTTGGTCATTCCAAGCCACACGTTAACTTTTGGAGTCTCTCTGCCATTCTATGACTTCAGACGGTCTTTCATTGGATCAGATAATGAAAAAATTATGAAAATAAAATTATGAAAAAAATCTAGAAATTTATACATTTTTAACACATATTAAACATGATAAACATAAATAAAGTGTTTTTTTTTTAAATTTGTCCGATTTCATTGAAATAGATAGTTAATTCTGGGACACCCTGTATATAATGTATGCGGTAAAGAGTTAATATTATGAAGTAGTAGTTAAACAATATATAGGAACAACAATGTAAAGAGTAATTTCTCTAAGTAGAATTCGAAGTTTTGAGTAGCTTTGTTTCAACATTCTCTCCCCTCCCTCCCTCTTTTTTCAATTCGACAAATGGATCTGGTAATCCGTTAATACAGGTAACCATTCACCCTGAACACTTGAGAGCCGGTAATCAAGCGACCCTTACTTGCGTGGCTGGGCCTTCTAATCCCCCCGTTCGGGTCTCTTGGTCTAGGGAAGGTTTTATGATGAAAGGCCACCTACAGGAAACCAAAGATGCCCCCAATCACGGTAAGTGATTTAGGTGTATATTTTTTTCATTTCTGGTAATTATTTTAGCAAGGTTTGTAATTTTTTTTTTTATTCTACACACACACACACACACACACACACACACACACACACACACACACACACACACACACACATAAATGAAAAGGTTTGTTGGCAGACTATAGTCCATATGACAAATATTATTAATACAATGACAGTTCATATACTAAGGATAGAAATATATACAATTGATTAGAAATAATACTGTAATGTCGAAGTTAAGTGGAGCTACAGACAGTCGTTTTCGTACCAAGAAGTCCATAGCTTAGAGCAGGGGTTCCCAAATTGTGTTCCGCGGAACACCATTTGGGAACCCCTGGCTTAGAGGATAAATGGCAGGAATCATGGATAGCTTGGATGATCGGGTTGGTTGATTTTTTTAATTCTTTGCATTAGACTGTGTTGAGCACGTCTTGTTACCTCCGGGAAGCTCGGGACATTGCGGGTAGCAAACATTTGCGAAGCTGAGCATCTTGGGGGTAATTTATGTACGAGTCTAAAAGACCCGTTGTACAGCAAATTTAGGGTTCTGCCAGAACCTTTTTTATAATTCACCCAGAGTTGCTGTCCGTATATATTATTGCAGAAAGTATGAAAGTGTCTCTCTAACTTCACTTGTACAGAATCGAAAGTTCCTTATGGTCATATTCGCTTTAGCACACAGGCTTCGAGATTTTCTTATATCCGAGTCATCACTCAAGGAGCTGGTAATAGTTTGACCCAAATAATTAAACTCTCGTACTTCCTCAATTACTTCACCATTCATTTTAAACCTTATATCAGCTGGCTGATTACAGCTTTTAGGATGAAATTGCATGACCTTAGTTTTTGCAACATTAAAAAAGTTTCTGCGAAGTGTATTCGCAGACACTTAGTAGCCGATCCAGACCTTTAACAGAGGACTTATTAACACCATATCATCGGCATAAACTAAGTTATTTATCTTTGTTATCTATACAACATCCCACTGTTGTTGCCTCATTAAGTGAAGCAATTAATCCGTCAATATACACATTAAACAGCATAGGGGAGAGCAAGGAGCCTTGTCTCACCCCGCAAGAGGAGCCAAAACACTCGGATAGTACATTGTACGGATAATATATATATATATAATTTTTTTTTTTTTTTTTGTATTGGGGCGTTTACCGCCATTTCCCGCTATACGTTAGCGGATATCATGGCGAAGCAGAATATGAGAGAGAGAAACGGAGACGGGGGAAAGGCACTAGAAGTGGGAGGACCGCGGACGACGGGTGAGAAGTCACCTAAAGCTCAGAGAGGATGCGAGATTGGGAGAGGAAGAGGAAAAGACGGTCAAGCGAGAAGAGAGGGCTCTCAGCGAGCATAAGACGTAAACGATCGGGGAGGGGGAAATCAGAGAGGAACGGGAAGGCGCGACGACGTACTGACGACAGGGTGGGGCATTCCACAAGGATGTGAGACGGTGAGGGGCGACTGGCAGGAGGCGCAACGAGGAGCCTCCTGCCGGGACATAAGATAGCCGTGCGTGAGGCGCGTATGACCGATGCGAAGCCGCGCAAGGACGACCTCTGTGTCGGGAGCGGTGGAACGAGGACGCCCAATATGACAGGCGGGGGCGGATGGACCAGTGTTTATTTCCGGTGGCATCGTCCCAGGACTGCTGCTATATGCGGTAGTAGAAGGACCGAAAGACCTGCACATAGTCAGAGAAGGGGAGCGGGCGGGGAGGCATCGAGGCGGCGGACCGGGATGTGCGGTCAGCCGCCTCATTACCGGAAACACCAACATGGGCAGGAACCCAGCAGAAGGTGATACGGTGTGCAGGACATGGAACTCCTGTTGAATAAGGCGTACGAGGGGGTCCGGGGAATCAGCGCTTGAAGGGCGCTCAGCGAGTCCGAAAAGATGGTACAGGAAGACCGCGAAAAACCCGATACCAGACGGAGGTCTTCCAGAAGGGCAAAGAGCTCCGCGGAAAAGATGGAGGCCTGAACCGGCAGGGGGATACCCCGGGAGGTAGGTGACAGCGACGGAGAGAAGACGGCGGCCGCGACACCTGCAGGGGAGCGCGAGCCGTCGGTGTAGACGGGAACATCGTCCGAGTGTACGGGAAGATGGGCCAGAAAAGAAGGACGGTAGGAGGAGACTCCTTACGCAGGCCACGGAGCGCCTGGCAGCGGCAGATAGGGGTGGTCAGCCAGGGGGTCGACAGGTCGAAGGAGAACAGCAGAATAGAGGGTGGGGGGATCCCCAGGGACGAAAAGATCGTGGCCAGGGAGGCAGCGAAATGCCACGTGTCAAGCCGGGGTAGCGCCTGGGAGATCGCGGAGAAGAGTAGGGACCTCGGGAGGCGGCAGATGCGAAGGTAACACTTCGCCATGAGAAGGCCCCGGCGAAGGGGCAGGGGCGGGTGTCCGCAGTCCACCTGAAGACTAGCGACAGGGGACGAGCGGAAGGCACCCGACGCCATGCGAAGGCCACGGTGGAGAAGAGGATCCAGCATACGGAGTGCCGGAGAGGAGGCGGAGCTGTAGACCACACAGCCGTAGTCGATGCGGGATTGCACCAGGGAGGTGTACAGGCGCAGCAGAGTACGCCTGTCCGCCCCCCAGGTCGTGTGGGACAGGTGACTCAAAAGGGAGAGGGTGCGGCGAGATGATTGCCGCAACCGCCTAAGGTGTGGAACCCAACCGAAAAATCCGTCGACGGTCATACCCAGCAATCTAACGGATGGGACGAGGGGAAGAGGAGTGCCGGTAATGGCGAAGGTATGCGACAGACGGAGGCGCCGAGGGCGGAAAAGCATAGCCAACCGAGGACGCCCAGCGAACCACCGCGTTGATGGCTAGCTGGAGTCGACGTTCAGCCAAAGACGGGAGACGGCCAGAGCAATAGATAGCCAAGTCATCGGCATAGAGGGAGCTACAAACGGAAGTAGGCAGAACCGTGGCGACTGTGTTCATCACCAGTGAGAAACACAGGACGCTAAGGACACTACCCTGAGGGACACCCTCTTCCAACGGAAAGCGGTCAGAGAGGGTAGAACCGATGCGGACGCGAAAAGAATGGGCGGACAATAAGTTATAAATAAAGGAAGGGAGAAAGCCTACGAAACCCAGGGAACGTAAGCAAAGACCGCGCTCCGCCGGGTAGTATCGTAGGCCTTCTGGAGGTCGAAAAAGACGGCGAGAACAAAGTGACGCCGGGAGAAAGCCTCCTGCACGTCGTGGCTAAGGGAAGGAGGAGGGGGTCGGTGGTAGACCGGAAGCGCCGGAAACCAGCCTGGGTAGCAGGGTATTGGTCACTCGCTTCCAGGGTAAGGGACAGCCGCAAGGCGACCATCGCCTCCATAACCTTGCAGGCGCAACATGTCAGGGAAATGGGGCGATAGTTCGACGGGAGTGAGGGGTCTTTATCGGGCTTCGGGATGGGGACGACGATGGACTCACGCCACCGGTCCGGGAATGAACCCTCCAACCAAATCCGGTTATAGAGGTCCAGTAAAAAGCTAAGAGCCGAGGGGTGGAGGTGCCGTAACAAGTCATAGGGGATATTATCGGGGGCGGAGGGCCTCCCGAAGCTCTGTCATGCGGAAGAGGTGATTATAGGGGTCATCCCTATGAGGTGGAAAATCCGGTGGGTCGCGGCGGGAGTGGGGGGAATCGGAACTGGAGATGGCTGCGAAGTGCGCCGCGAGTGCGTTCGCGACGGCCTCCGGTTCGGATACGAACTCGTCGTCCCCGACCCGAAGCACCGGGGGTCGAGAGGGGACCCGGGTCCCCTCAAAACTACGCACCTTGCGCCAAACAGTCGAGGGGGCAGTCGAGGAGGAGATCCCGGACACGTAACTCCGCCAGGAGGTACGCCGGGCTAGTTTCAGGACCCGACGGGCCACTGCCTTCAGCCGCTGAAACGCTATCTTGTGCTCCGGCTGGCGGGTCCGGTAGAAGCGACGGCCGGCCCGGCGCCGCTCCCGAACGGCATGGGAGCACTCTGGGGTCCACCATGGGACGCTTCGCGGCCTGGGGGAGCCAGAGGTACGGGGGATGCAACCGGCGCCAGCCGAGAGGATCTTACTCTCGAGGAAGGCGAGGGCCTCACTAACGGAAGGAAAGGCTGGAATTGATGGCGAGATCGCCGTGCACCTCGCGTATGAGGCCCAGTCTGCTCGGGCGAACAGCCAGCGCGGGCGGACAGTGGTGGGGGGGAGGAGACGGGTCGGGGTAAGACACACTGGGAAATGGTCACTGTCGGAAGAATCCGGCAGGACCTCCCAGGTGAACTCCGTCACGATATAGAGGGAAACCAGGGAAAGGTCGATACAGGTGAAACTGTCATGGGCCGAGTGGAAGCAGGTTGGGGAGCCATCGTTCAGAAAGGTGAACTCGAGCTCGTCCATAAGGAAGAGAAGGGTCCCGGAGAGAAAGGTGGAGCAAACGTCCCCCCAGGCCGGGTCCCGACTGTTGAAGTCCCCGAGAAGCAGAAAAGGGCGGGGAAGCTGAAGAATTAGGTCACGGAGAGATTCGGGTGGAGGGCGTACGTTAGGGGAGAGGTAAAGAGAGCAGACCGTGAGCTGGCGCCCCAAAGAAAGGCGCACGGCCACAGCTTGCAGGACAGTACGGAGCGGGAGGGGGCGGAAAGGGACGGAGCGGTGTACGAAGACCGCGGAGCCCCCCCTGCCCGCCCCATCGAGAGGCGGGGAAGGGAGCCCGCAGTAGCCGGACACTCGAGGGAGGGAACGGGATCCCAGAATCGTCTCCTGAAGGCAGAAACACCTGGAGGCCAGGAGAGAGGAGAGACTCTCGAGGCCTACCAGGAGCCCGCGGATGTTCCACTGCAGGAGCGAGGTATAGGGAGGGGTAGGAAAGTCTGCGAAAAGGATGGTTATGGGGTGGGTGGGCCGATCGGGCGGCCCGAGATTAACAAGGGGATTGGAAAGCCCCGAGGTCCAACGGGGGACGCCGAACGAGGGCGAAGGCGAGGGTCACCCCGACGAGGCGGCGATGTGGATCCAGACGCCGGCAAGTCCTCCAGAAGAGGAGTCACCCGGACATCCGGGGGAGAGCGATGCATAGAAGGGGATGCGAGGGGTATCCAGAAGGCCCCTCCCTTCCCCGGAGGTGCAGGGGAGGCAGGACTACGAGGGGGAGTGGAAAATGATACCTCACCCGGAGGTACAGGTAGGTCGAGGAGAGAGATGGGGCGGGTCAAGCGCGGGGGCGTGCACGTCCCACTCACGCCGACCAGGCGGGCGAGTTCCCCCTCCAGTGTGTCCATCGATCTGGCCGGAGAGGGATGTATCTCAGCCCCCACCACGAGGGCCGTCGAGGACCTCAGGGGGGAGCGTTCATAACGGTTGCGCAGTGGGGACGGTGAGGACACCGGGGCGGTAGAGCGAAGGGGGCGTTTGTGTTTGGGAGAGGAAGGTGATGCGAGGCCTATGGCCTCGAACCTTTCGGGGTCGCTAATGGCGCGGCGCTTGCTGCCCTTACCCCTCCGTCGTGCGGCCCGCATGGGTGACGGCGGGTCACGATCCGGAATGGGGGTGGCCGAAGGCGCCGGTGGAGAGGGCGTAGAAGCGGCAGGGGGGGTTGCCGACGAAGCATCGGCGTTCGCGGAGGTAGCACGTGGGGACGCGCTGGTAGTACGGGGAGCCGCGGTAGGAGTCCGCTGGGCGGCAGAGGATGGACTGGGAGTAGCGGACACGGTGGGTGGAGGCGCGTTGGGAACCGCCGGTGAGGACGGGGTCTGGGCCGGCGGTGGCCGGGAACGGAGAGCCTCGGCGTACGAGGTACCACGCCGGGCCTCGCAGCCACGCAACCGGTCCCGCGCCTCCCGAGCGCTGAGAAACTCTGATGAACAGAGGGCCCGAACCTCTCCCTCAAAGAGGAAGGACGGGCAAGAGCGGGATGAAGCAGGGTGTGGTCCATGGCAGTTGGTGCAGGAAGGCGGAGCAGTACAGGGCAAGGGGTGGGGAGGGCCGCCGCAGCGGACACACAACGGGGCCGGCTGACGGCAGCAGCTGCTCACGTGGCCAAACCTATTGCACTGAAAACAGCGCGTAGGATCTGGCACGTATGGTCGTACCGAGAATTCGCACGCTCGTCTCTCACCAAAGCCCCAGAATACCGAAACGGGGGGCACCAGTGAGTCGAAAGTGAGGAGCAGGCGAGGAGAAGGGGCGGTTGGGGATCGCGATCTGTCGGGAAAGCGGTACACTCTCACAACACCCTGGGAGGTGAG
Organism: Bathynomus jamesi; assembly: GCA_023014485.1. Lineage (NCBI taxonomy): Eukaryota > Metazoa > Arthropoda > Malacostraca > Isopoda > Cirolanidae > Bathynomus > Bathynomus jamesi. Next base: position 145,417 of record JAJOZX010008234.1, on the reverse strand, counting down.
GTCAATCTGGAGGTCTTCCACCGGGATAGGTAGAAGAAGAGCAGCGTAGATTGTGCCCTGGCACTGATTGAGGCGGGGGGGGGGACACCGTGATCCCGCAGCCCAGGACATTGGGGATAGCGAGCAGAGAGGAGGTTTCGACAGAGGAACGCGACCTTATCAGAATGGAGCCATCCCTCTGAGGCCGAAGGTCAAAACGAGCCGTCCCCGTCACCCCATGGATCGCTCGAAAGAGACGTTCATGGTTAGTGGGGAGGGGCTTGGAGGAGGGGCGGCGGAGGACGAGGAACTTGTCCACCGTCCTAAGGCCGAGCGAAGCCGTCGGGCCAAACACCACCGGTACTTCGAGGGGACGGGGAGACGAGAAAGGCGGACGGCGACGTCGGGTCCCACGTCCCCCAGGGGCCGAGGGGGCCGGGGGCGATGAGGCCCGACCGGAGTGGGAGGCGACCGGGGCCGCGGGCTTCCCACCTGAGGGCGAAAAAGCAGGTGGGTCCCTATCGGGACGTGGAATATGGGGGGATCCAGGGGTCGGGGGGTCCACTGCAGGTCCATCCGCCACTGGCGGGGGTCGGGCAGCGGCGCCACGAGCCTGGGGAAGAGAGGGAGAGGTGGTGTCGGCAAGAAGAGCAGACGGGGTGGGCGAGGGCTGCCGACTGCCCTTACCAGACCCAAGGTCCGAAGAGGTAGTCAGAGGGAGGTCAGATGCACAAGCCGGGTCGTCAACGAGGTCCATTAGATTTGTAAATGTTTCCATAAAATTTTTTTTTATTGTTTCGCGCCCGGGGCCGCGGGGAACCGATTACCCGGGGCCCAAGGGGACCAAGCGCATGCCGGCGGGGGATGGGTGCCTCGTCCCATGTAGGTACCCCCGTTTCAAAAGGGGCCCTTGCAGCGTCGAAAGTTCTCCCCCGCCGGCAGCAAAGACCAAGGCCCCCCCCAGGGTCCCAGGCCCGGGCACCCTACCAGCCAACTTAGTCCGGCCCCGGCCATGGGAGCGAGACCCCCAGCCCCGGCAGCCCACGGGGCGCGCGAAGTGAACAGAGAAAGCAGAAAAAACAGGGGGGGGGGCAGGAAAGAGGGGGCTGTAGGATAGCAGGGTATGCTAAAAGTCTACTTCGCAACCGGGCGGGGGACCCAGCCGCGGCTGACCCCCCTCCCCACATGGAGGCAGGAGCCCGCGGGCGATCCACTTCAGAAAGACCGCCCGCGGGGAGGGGGGGATATATATATATATATATATATATATATATATATATATATATATATATAAGCAAACAACCACAAGGAAAAGGAAACGCAAAGTCCGAGCGCTTTCGTGATATATTCACATTATCAAGGAGGAACAGAAAATATTTTCTGTTCCTCCTTGATAATGTGAATATATCACGAAAGCGCTCGGACTTTGTGTTTCCTTTTCCTTGTGGTTGTTTGCTTATTAATAAGGTCACGTGTTATTTTGTGATTTAGTGCATATATATATATATATATATATATATACAGGGCGTCCCAAAAAAATGTATACACACTTTAATAATTATATAAAGGCAGTGTTTATTAAAATACATTTCATTTTCAAAATGTAATAGAATCTACAGACATTATTTAATTGTTTTGTCAACGCCTGTTTTCAAACTGACGTCCGTTCTGGTCCAGGCACTGCTGATAACGCGAAGCAATGGAATCGCAAACATCACGAAACATTTCGTTTGGTATTTGTGTGCATTAGTGTGTCCCAATTTTTTTTGTTCCTGAAGTTTGTCATGCACCCCCCTAATTTCTTCCACTCGTGAAAACATGCCAGCAAGATGAATTTCATTCGTGTTCTTTAATTTTAAGGGTCCCCTCAAACCATGTGTTACTATTGCTGAACGGCTACTCTCTACCTTATACTAATTGTAGCATATTTCTTTTCAGGTTATGGATACAAGAAAGCAGGAGACTGTGTGGTTGGTGGGGGTGTTGCGAAATGAACCCCTGGAAACGCTGTGTCAACTCCCGACAGTGGGAGATGTTCTTCGATGTCTGTTGTTCTTCACTCGGAAGAAAAAACGTCCACGGCGGAAGCTGCCAATGTGGTAGCTGATGAGGTTATGGCGGTGTGGGCTCGGGCATCTATTCCGACCTCCACACAAGCCCAAGTGCGTCGAGAGGATCAAGGCCCTCTCCACGGACTACGAGAAGGTTGCCAGAAACCGAAACCGTGTGGGAGAGAAGCAACTGGAGCGGGAAAAGGGATTCCAAGCCAACCTGAATACACTGTTCGAAACAGCTCATGCCAACGCCATGAAACTCATCAAAGTCCCCGAAGATCGAGACTTTCTGAATGACCAGCGAACCGTGCAGAAGATGTACATCGGAGGAGAGGACCTGGAGTTTGCTCGCAGGGCAGCGGAGCGGGAGAAACGCCGAGCAGCTGAAGAGAAGAGGAAGAAGAAAAGCCGCGAAGAGATGGACTCACTGCAAGCAAAAGGAACGCTGAAAAGTGGGTCTTCTTCTTCTTCGGAGTCCATGGCCGAAGCATCCAATGATGATGTCCAATATTCCTCTCCTGGTCCTTCGGCTCCTCGATCCGCTCCCAAGGACGGCCAAGTGTCGGCAAGGAGGATCATCCAATATCCCAATTTTGCTGCAGCCCTGGATCGAACTGGAACCTCAGTACGCCAAGCGATGCACATTGTGGCTCCAGCACTCGCTGCCGCGGGAGTTGAGTTATCCTCGGTCACCTTCTCCAAATCAAGTCTTCACCATTCACGGCAGAAGTCCAGGAAGAACTTGGCAGCCGGAATCAAGACCGAGTTCAATCCTGATACGCTGCTTGTCGTCCACTTTGATGGCAAACTCCTCCCTGATTCGGATGGAGGGAAATCGGATCGCATAACAGTGCTGGTCAGCAGGAAGAATCTTGAGAAGTTGTTGGCGATCCCAAAAATCCCTGACAGCACGGGACAGCGGATGGCTGGAGCTGTTCTGAAGGTGCTGGACGATTGGCCGCAAGTTCAACCATGGATTGCCGGTCTCTGCTTTGACACAACAGCAGCGAATACCAGTATTCACAGCGGCGCTTGTACGATTATCCAGGACCAAATGGACCGCCGCGTTCTTTTCCTGGCTTGCAGACACCACATGATGGAATTGGTAATCACCTCAGTCTTTGACCTGTTCTTCAGGTCTTCTGGCCCCGAAATTGCGCTGTTCGCTCACTTCAAATCCCAATGGGAGTTCATCGACCAGAAGCAGGCTTCTCCATTCAACGGCAATGGCCCAAGCGACATCCTTTCGGAATGGGTGGCGTTGAAAAAAGAGCAGATTGTCCACTTCATTGAAGACCAGCTTGAAGTTGGCCACCCAAGAGGACGATTACCGAGAGTTCCTGATCCTCGCTCTGGTCTTCCTCGATGGTCATGCAAACGAGATCCCGGTACAATCGTCCTGGAGCATACCACCGGGGCCAGGTGGGCCGAAGCATTTACTGTCTTAAGATGTTCATCTTCCGAAGCCAATTCCACCTGACCACTCCATGAGGTCCGGTCAATACGCAGGATAAAACGTCTTTGCCGTCACCATCTACCTCCGAGTGGTTCGAGGCTCCATTGACGGCGGACGCGCCCGTCAATGACCTGGAGCTGTTGGAGGACCTAGAGCGGTACAAGGCGGTGGATCATGATGTAGGTACCGCCGCATTGATGAAATTCCAGGGCCACTCTGTACCTAAAGCGAAGATTAGCCAGACTCGCTATGTTCTCCTCCAAAACCACCGATGCAGAGAAGACAGCCATGCTCCAAAACCGCACAAGAAGACCGAAAACCCAAAAGATCTGCATCGGCTGGAGGGAAAGAGTGTCTTGACCGTGAGACAGTCGGATTTGAGCACCTGGTCACGAAAAGGACTCAAAACCTTTTTCATTGCCTGAAGCTGCCGGTTCCAAAAACCCCAAAGATCTCGAAGATGTGCACCATCGTTGAAGTCTGTGAACGACGCGGCAGAACGGGCGGTGAAACTGGCGGAAGATTTCAACGAGGGCCTGACAAAAAACGAGGAGGAATGGCAGCTCGTGTACCAAGTCGTCGAATACCACCGCCAGCAGTTCCCCTCAGCAGACAAAAAGATCCTCTGTCCCCCGAAATGAAATGTGCCATTAGGAAGAATTTCCATTTCCTTTAATTTAGTCATCAGAAAGAATTTACATTTCATTCTTCCGTTCTAGAATGATTAATGCTGAGCATTTACGTTTGTTCATATAGGGTCGAATAAACAAGGTCAATGAGGGGACCCTTCCCCTCCTAATAGGCTAATGAAATTTCGCCCATTTTTTCCTTTCTTCAAGTGTAATTAATTAAAGGGGTGTGCGATTTGACTCTTGCAAATTTTTATTTTCACATGTGAGGCTGGGACACCCTAGTGTGCATTCTCGTTCAATGGCTGCTCTCAATTCAGCGACTGTTGCAGGTTTTATAGCGTAGACTTTGTCTTTTAAGTATCCCCATAAAAAAAAGTCTAGTGGTGTGAGGTCTGGTGAACGCGGAGGGTATTCTACGAAACCCCTTCGTCCAATCCACATCCACATCGTGCCAAGTACCACTCGCAATACTCCACTCTTCGGTCCGGATCATCATCTTCATTAATAGCATGGACTAATCTTGGAATGTAACTTTTCCATTGACAGCGCTTCAAAATGCGTTGGACAGACGATTCTGAAATTCCTACCTCACGACTCGCTTGCCGCACAGATTTTCTTGGACTTTGGTGATACGTTTCCAGTACTCTTTCTTGCTTTGTGGGCTTGTCGATGTCCGTGGTCTTCCGGAACGCTTCTTGTGGACATTCTGAACAGTTCCATCGGCTTCAAACTTATCTCTAATTCGAGTGATGGTAAGTCGCGTGGTGGATTTGTTTGAAACTCCCTCCTAAACTGTCTTTGCACTTCAACTGCGTTTTCACACTTCCAGTAGCATTTTAGAATGAATTCCTTTGTTCAAAGCTTAGTCTGACTGCCATTATTAATTCTAATGGGTTTAACTTGGAAAGAAAGAAACATCAATTGAGCTATCAGCTGTTTAAAGTGTGTCTACACATTTTTTTGGGACGCCCTGTATATATATATATATATATATATATATATATATAGTATATATAAATATATATAATATATATATATATAAATATATATATTATTAAATATATATATATAAATATAAATATAATATAATATAATAAAATAATTTTAAGTTTAATGCTTCGTCTTAATAACTCATTTTCAAGATTTTTTGACAAGTTTTTATAATTTCTCAAACTTTTGAGCAGTTATTTCTGATGAAAAAAAGAAAAAAAAAAAAACTTTGGGTCTAATCCATCTAAACCCAGAATGAGAGGTGTAAATTATGTCTGAAAATAAGCCGAAAGAAACCTTTCTCAATTATGTTTGAAATTAGGCGCGGGTCTGTTTTATTCACTTTAAAAATTTATTTCAGAAGCCAGCCTCATTTCGTCTTTAAATCAAATTTTATCCGAGTCAAGCAATACAGACAATATAATTCTAATTTAAGACGCAATCTTCAAGCTTTTCCCTTTGCCTGAGATTATATAATATATATATATTATATATAATATATATATATATATATATATATATATAATATATATAATATATATGTGTGTGTGTGTGTCTCCCCCCTTTGTTGTTTCTTGATCTTCCTCGTAAGGGATAGTTAAGTGTTCCTCCTCATTTATTACATCCGTCATTTCATCTTTAGTTTTCCAATAAAAGGTCCCGGTTTTTTAGCCACATTTTAGCGTGTACTATTTTCGTTAGTATCTCAATAAAGCTATTTATATAATTTTTTCCCGGAAAGAAGTTCGCCTATAAACTTTCTGCAAAGCGTGAAAAATTACTAATTGGTGATATTGTTTTTAGGTATATATTTTCTTCTAGTTGATGACGGTTCCAAATTTCAAAAACAAATTACCCAGTTGTTGGTTTTTGCTTTTTAGAAAATGTTTTTAGACGAACTTTTTTTCGAAATTACGTATTTGGTTACTCATTGAATATGTTTGAATGCAGGTTCCACGGTAACGAATGCTTTGGTACTCAATCTGACCGCTGCGGATGACGGCTTAACTTACGCTTGTGAAGCGCTCAACACGGCTTTACAGAGCAAAACCGGAGATTCGGTCGTTCTTACTGTTAGCTGTAAGTAAATGTTATTGATTTTGTATATATTTATTTATTTTAGTAGCTTTGTATCGTGCAATAAAGTTTCCCATTCCTGTTTAGATGGTAAAGTACTGAACATTGTCATCTCGCTCTTGTGTCCGCTAATACTTCCTCTGCAGCATTTGTCTCGAAGTTGCTCGAGTAAAAGGTCCGTACTCCTCATTTTCCTCATTAAGAGATGCGGATGAGCCTACCACTTCATCACGTTGAGTTTCCCCGTATACGACTTAATGCAATTATATATCCTCGCACTGCCGTAATACTCTCTACTTTTGTGAGGTGGTTCGTACGTTTATACCCCTAAATTTAGTCATGAGAGGAGGAACTTGTCTCTTTGTCTTTAGGTCCTCGCACACGCGCGAGCTCGTCTAGAGTGCTGAAGTTGCGTCCTTACTCGCGAATTTTCAATTTGTCTCCCAGAATCTCTCGCACTGAAAAGTAAATATATATACTTTTTAAAGTAGATAGAACAACATTGAGAAAGTTGTTACTGTTGTTACTGTGTTTACTTAGTTTACCAACAGTTCTGTTCCCTTTTGAAAGTTGAACACGACTAAATTCTTCGATCGCAATTTCGACCTTTTGAGAATAATAAAAATGTTTTCTATGACATTTTATACGCACTATAGTTAAAGCGCTTTTGTTGTTGTTGTTGATACGACTCGCAAGATTGGCCATAGCCTGCGGACGCATTTTTGTATACTGCTTATATATGTATGAAAAAGGCTCGTCATGTAATGGTCGTATAATATTGATATATTTTTTCTCGAGAGTATAAGGCAGATTACTTAGCGTTTCTTACTTGTACCGATTTTATAGCCCGTTTGGATCGCGGGAATGTACCGAATAATGTATCGTATAATAAACAGTCTTCTTTGACCAGATTCTGGAAGCGGGAGATCGGGTGCTGGGCGAGGGTACCAACTACTACTACTACACTATTTTTATATTCGAACGCGCCCTCGTTATACGCATGAAGATAATCGGGGATCTCTTAATTAAAATGATGATATAATTCGTGTGTGTGTGTGGGGTAATTATACATGGTCCTTTTATTAACTAAAATGTATTCATTTATAAGGTTTGAAAAGCGCAACTTTGAATTAAAATTACCACGTAAGTACAGTTTGTTGATCAATCTTATTCATTCGTTTGCGCGCACGAATTTCATTTATAGTTTTCACACACAATTTGTACATGTAATCAACTAATATACAGGGTGGGCCGTAAGTTTCCATACATAGGAAAAATTAAGCGTTTGTTTTTATGTTTCAGATACCCTAAGAATATGCGTTTGACGAAAGAGCAACGAATTGAAATCATACTGATGGCTGGGTCGGGAAGCAGTCGCATGGTTGCAATGAACTTTAACAGACAACATGGAACGAACATCACACACGACACTGTGGCAAAACTTATTAACAAGTTTCAGAAAACTGGAAATGTTGCAGATCAACCGCGAAGTGGTCCAAGACGTACAGCCACCGATGAAGACACAACAGCTACGATACTTACAGCGCTTACACGGAGTCCCAGAAAAAGTACACGACGGTTGTCTGCAGAAAGTGGTGTCAGCAGATCGAGTATCAGGCGCATTTTGAAAGCATACAAATTGCATATGGCACAGCATTTGAGTGAAGACGACCCGGATAGACGGATGGAATTCTGTGAATGGGCATTAACCAAAGTGAACGAGGATGCAAACTTTTCAACTAAGATCTTGTTTACTGATGAAGCAAATTTTTACGTCAATGGAGAGGTTAATCGGCAAAACATACGTTACTGGAGTAATGCTAACCCTAACTGGCTGAGTCCGACGAAGATGCAAGGTGCCGGTAAAGTGATGGTGTGGGCCGGGATATGGGGTGACAGAATTATTGGACCAATTTTTGTCAGTGGAAATCTTAATGCCGAAAGGTATCTTAACATGTTGCAAGAAGAGATTTTCCCATCCCTGCTAAACGAGGAAGGTAACTTCCCAGTTTACTTCCAGCAAGATGGAGCTCCACCTCATTATGGTCTTCACGTGCGTCGGTATTTGGATCAGCAGTTTCCGGATGCTTGGATTGGTCGGCGTGGTCCTGTGGAGTGGCCTCCCAGATCCCCAGATCTCACCCCCCTTGATTTCTATCTTTGGGGGCACTTGAAGGCCATGGTGTATCAGGAAAAGATACGAAACATAAATCATCTAAAGGAACGTATCACCAACGCCATTACAAGCATAACGCCAACTGTGCTAATGCGTGTTCATCAACAGTGGGGAACACGTATTGAAATGTGTTTTCAAAACAATGGCAACCATGTAGAGCATATTATATAAATAAAAATGGTTGTCCATAAAAAAATGTTTATTTTTCCTATGTATGGAAACTTACGGCCCACCCTGTATATATAATGAACTGGTTATCACTGTAGTTCAATCTTTATACTACTCCTTAATTCTCGTATGTAAGCAATGCATCTCGTTTGTTCAACACAAGTGATGGATTGTATTGAAAAGTCACCTGAAATTTAGATGTGGGCAGGCCAGGTGATGAGGAGAGTTTGTCTCCTTCCAGCATTGCTGCTTTAAATGCTTGGACGTGAAATTCAGTTAACGGAAATGGTTCTTTGAGTACCTTTAAACGTTATACTAATTTCTAGTTTTAATTAAATTTAGAATTGTCAAAAAGATGTACTAATTTCTTTTTTGTTTATTTTAAAATTATTTGAGGTTTCAAAGAAGTCGTTCATACGATCTTTTTTTTTTTTTTTTTTTTTAATTTAAATTTGAAATTGGCTTATTTGTTTTTAATTTCATTTCTTCAATTTTTAGATTCTCATTCCTTTCTCATTTTCCGCCTTCTTCTAATTCTTACACATTCTAATGTTGTCTTTGTCTTTGCCAAATGAACGGAAATTATCGTGAGCGGAACTCGCTCAATCTGATTTGCAATTTGCATAGACCCGAAGTTGAGAGAGAGAGAGAGAGAGAGAATTAACTCCTTGGTTTTAATTGGCAGGCGTGATACGATTCTTCTCTTGACTTTGGCAAACTATTTTATCGAATTTTCTGATGTGTACATAAAGGATCTTTTAAGCGCGTGTGTTGTTTTTGTAATTTGGTAATTATATGAATATAAAGTAACGAGTCACGATCAGTATATAGAATGGGAGGGAAGAATGAGGAATGAATCATTCGCAAATGAGGAGTAATTCATGTTGTATTTACCATTGTTAAAGGGGTGAGATTACGGATGTTCCTAATGAGTGAATAGGATTCATTCTGTCGTACAGTCGCCGAAACAAGTTCCGCGAAATAATAATAATAGTCTTGACCTCCCTTAAAAAAATTAGTGTATTGTGGGGAGCGTTTTTAAAATTTAATTTTAGCCATTTTTAGACGAACTGTTTTTCTCAAGTATGTATGTAAAGCTTGTAAACAATGCAGGAAAGTCCTTAAATTTCAACTTCTTAAGACACGTGAATAGATGAACATTTTACTCGTGGAAAAAACCAAATAATTGTAATTGTTAAATAATTATGAGTAGCGCGGCGGAAGAAGGGGATAAGCGACAAAATCGGCGAAATGCGTTTTCTGTTTGAAAAGAGCTTATTCTTCCTTTTATCACCTCCAATTGGCAGATATCCCATTTTGTGAGTAGAAGCGCCGTTTCCACTCACAAAATGGGAATATCTGCCAATTGGAGGTGATAGAGGGAAGAATAAACTGTCTTTTCAAACAGAAGAAGCATTTTGCCGTTTGTGTCGCTTATCCCCTTCTCCCGCTGCACTACTCTTATAACAAACTTGCGGTGCATCTTGCTCCTGAAGAATCGTGCACCAGGACTGATAATAACTGAAGGCGTCTGCAGTACAAACTAAAGAAAATTGGGAGAAAACGAGTATGGATTTGGATGTTCTTTGGACTAGATAAACCCTGAGTATTGTTGCTTCCAGTGGTGATGAGCCACGTGCAGATACATCGTCAATACATTGACCCCCCCTCTTTGCTTACGAATGCTGCTGCGAGCCGCTGCTCGTACCCTGAAATAGGCGTATGGGCAGAATGGTGATTTATGTGAAAAGTGTTAAGCTTTTCATCCTTCCACTTAAGCCATAAATGCTTCAATTGAAAAAAAAAAAACTGTGTGCGAGCGATCGATCGATCGATCAATAAATATTACAACTGGAATATTGGTACATATTTGAAAGCCGTCTTTGAAATACATCGTGATTGAAACGACGTTTCTTTCTTATTTTAAACTATTTTTCTCGCTTGAAAATTAATGGTAAGATAAATAGATAGTTAGATCGTGCTTAGCAACCAGACTTCGTTAGGGCCACTCCTACGAAATGATTACTCTTTAATTGGTGTAGTTAAATGAAATTGATGATAATTGCGCGATGGTTGTATTAATGACGCAAGATTCATTGCGAATAACTTGACTTTTCTTGAATTTTTTTTATTAACGGCAATTTATGTAGTCAGGAGGTGGTTATTAGGAGTTAATCTGTGGATGGAGGCGTCTTTCTAATTTTTTCGCTGGCATTGAGATAGTTATTTTCTATTTTTCAACCCATCATTACAATCGTCTCTAAACCTGGACCAAAGGTTCCAAAATCTCGTGCCTGACTCCAATTTTTGGCTTGTTTGCGTGAAAGCTAAAAAGTGCCTCACTTTTCATCAAATATGAAACTACTCGAAAGATAATTTTGTTGCAATTTTTATCAACGGATAGAAAAAGTTTCTCTCTACTGTTTCGGAAAAAAGTTTGCAAAACAAAAATTCCTAAAAAGTACAAAAAAATTACTAAACGTTTAAGTTGGCTGTTCCCTCACCCCCGAGTTGTGAAATTAAAAAAAAATAAAACCATCGTTACTGATTGATTTAATTCGTGTGCTTTAAAAAAAGAAAAGTTTCTCGGCGAACTTTTTTCTGAAACTACATTTCAGCAGACATTTTAGTATAGAGTTCATTCCTGCGAGTCAGTGTGCAGCCATGTTTTTGTTTCCCTGCAATATTACTCGTTTTAAAATAAAAGTTTAATTAGAAAGCGTAATTACCACACACTATAATTATTAAATGTAGTTTTAATATGCCGTGGTCTCGCAAAATAAGTGTGACGGTTCCCTTCATGAAATTATTATTATTGTTCATGTTGGGTAACATTACGAATATAAATGCTCTACAGCGATTAGAGGATAACGATGGAGACAGATGATAATTTTATTATTGGCTGTAAATGGAAATAGTCATAATTCCATCTTTTTCTTTTTCTGGCTTTTCCCTTTGAGGTCTCTCAAAACACAATTCTATTCGAAATACTTCTGATCTGTGTAAAACTTTTACGAAAGACATTAAGCGGATTTGCAGTGTGTGTGTGTGTGTGTATATGTATATGTATGCATATGTATGTGTATATGTATGTATATGTATATGTATGTATATATATATATATATATATATATAATATATATATATATTAATATATATATATAATATTTCTTTCCATTGCTAGAACGCTTTATCTTATTCAGTGTATTCGGAGTTAGAAAAATAATTATAATGACTGGACCGCAGAAACTGAAGGCTGAGTGCGCGAGGTGTTGGGTAAACTAGTGGGTGACGAACTTCAATGAAGCTTGCTTCGAGAAGATCAACCACTCCAGCATGTGCCGCTTTTGCGAACTCTTGCGGTTGTACGAGAAGCGAGAGGAGAGGGTCCGGCGGCTCGAGTCGTCCAGATCGGCTGTTGGAGGCGCGGCGGTCGCTGCCGCGGTTGCGCCCTCTTTGATTATACCCCACATTGAATAATAATTGTGATGTGATTGTTCAATGTGGGGTATAAGCAAAGATAGTCTACAGCCAGAAACCTCGGGACTTCGATCACACGAAGACTTTGATACGCCAAGAGTGCGAGACGTTGAATAATAACAAGGAATTGTGCTGCCCTTTTTGTTGTTCAGTGGTTCAGAGATGAAACGTATGTATTGAACTTTGAATAATTTCTGTAGTAAAATGGGTGCATCAAACCCCCCCCCCCCCCCATGTTTTTGAAAAGTTTGGAATATACACTGGGCCTATGATAACTTTGTTCCATTACTTGAAACAAATATTGTGACCAAATTTCATGCATTTTCATGATCATCTACCTGGTCCACGTCGAGGTTGAAAATTTAATAAATTTCGAAGTTTTCAACAAAAATGACATTTGAACAAAAATCTGAGGGCAAGATAAAACACCACTAAAATCAAATGTATTAACGAGTTTTAGCCACACTTTTAAGTCTACATCACTTTTGAGTGAACTGATTGCGGCAATGTTTGTTTTAGACGTTGAGAACGCGGCGGAATTTGGCCACTCATCAACATCCTCCGAGAGGAATCCCCAGTCCCAGTCCCAGTCCAAGTCTAATAAAGAGAAAATACTCCCAGTCTCTCTACCAACCAGGTCTGCGAAGGTTGTCGTGGGAGTAATCATGGTTGGGAACTTAGGTTTGGCAAAGCCAGTGCCAAACCGATCTTGTGGTGCTGTTGCAATGCTCTCGTCCTTTGGCTTGACTGCGAGTAGACGGTCAGCTATGGCACGGCGCTCTGCTTGTGGAACTAACTCGCTGAACACTGCTAAAGGCACCATTTCAACTGTGAGGTACCACGGGTGACGTTTGAAAGCAGTTATGCCGCTTGTTGATATCCGCGAGTTCTTTCTCGTATTTGAAGATGCTCTTGTACAGCTGGAGGTCATGCCACGGGGTCATCGACTGCTGAAGGGCAGGTTGTCCACCATGAACAGTATATCAGGCAGACAAATGTGACTCGTATCTTTGGGCCTTGTTGTCTTCGTGATTTTTTCCTGGTGGTAGTGTCAATCTGTTCTTGCAGAAGTGCAATCTTAATTGCATATATAATCTTTGCCATCCATCTGGCCTTGTGTACTGCACCAGGGCGCCTGAAGCTAAATTCTCGATCTGTCCCTTCCAAATACAACAAAGAAAGGTCAGAGAACTCTTGATAGTCGTCACGCTGATGTTGCACTGATAATCATGCGACCTGAACAGCTTGTGCCTTCCAGTCTTGAATTAGAATTTGTGCCTCTTCAGAATATGAATTGGGATTAAAATGACAAGTTTTCTTCACTGCCGTAAGGAACGAGCTGGAAATTTGTGCGAAATCTATTGAAAACGCTTACTTCTGGTGATTTCGATGTCTCTATCTTGGTCATTGAAGACGTGTCCAATGATCACTTCAACATGGTGTCGACACCCAGAACATAGTAAAGGGCGACCGATTGTCTGCTGGAGAATGACACACGCTGCGCTCACATGTCCTGTATTACCCGCAGTGGTATCAAATACTAAGTTGACAGTATATAAAAAGAAAGTTTCACATCCGACGACGTCCATTTTTGAGTATGATTGATCAGAATGCAGACCTGAAACGAGGATAGGTACTATTAAGTAGGCAATAAAATCAGGTTATATTCAATACAAACAAAAGTCCAGCATGTTTAAACAACAAAAGTCAAAAATTTCTCTGCATGAGTTGTTCCAAGCAAATTTCAGTGACAAGTGAACGGATTTCTATGGAAGTTAGGTAGTTTATCGCAGACACAAAGTCCACATACAACAAATTTCAACTTTCACGTGGACCCGGTAGCTGTCATCCAAATTCTGTGATATTCCACAGAACATGTTTCCATTATGAATGGAACACTATTGTAGGGCCATTAAGGAATTGTAACAATGGGGGTTTGATGCACCCTAATATATATATAACCTTACCTTACAACCTTACAAAGGTTCCGCGTGATGATTTCTCATTTCGCGAAGGTCAAGCTTGTCGCCCCTCCTCTCGAGTTGGCCTGGTGAAGTAGTGAGTTGGATTCTTGCGCGCTCCACCTCACATAGCCAGGTACGCCCGGCTCATCGGGGATTGTTCTGAGCCAGGCGTCTAGTCTTTTGAAGATTTCCACTGCAATTCCCTTCGTGTTTCTTAGGTCTTTGGGCAACTGATTAAACAGTTTTGGTCCTCTCACTACAAAACTATTTTCTTTCAGGGTTAAGGATGTTCCCTGTCTCGCCTTCAATTTGGGAATACGACACAGTCTACCGCTTCTACTTTCCATCGTTGTTTGGGGAGTTATGGGATTCCGAGTAAGATTACGGACTAGTTTCTCCATTATTTTCCAAGTGTAAATAATGGTGTATATCTCTCTCCTCCTTTCCAGTGAATATAGGTCTAGTTCTCGTAACCTTTCCCAGTAATTTAGTTCTTTGCACCCATTGATCTTGGCTGTGAAGCTTCTTTGGATCCCCTCCATCTGTCTAATGTCTTCTTTTTTATATGGGGATGTTATGACCTAGCAGTATTCTAATTTGGGTATTATCAGTTTTCAGTAGAGGAATCATTACATTCCTATCCCTTCGTTTAAAAGTTCTCAATATCTGACCCGTTATTCTCTTTGCTCTGTTTACTGCTATCTTATTTTGTGTTTCAAATTTCGCATCATCTGTCATTACAACCCCTAAATCTTTTGCTCTGGAATTTCTCTGAATTTCCTGTCCATTTGGGGTATAATATTCATGCACTTTAGGTCTTCTCTTTTTCCGTACCGTAATAGCTGAAATTTCTCGGTGTTAAACTTCATATTGTTGTCTTCAGTCCACTTGTAGATTTTGTTTATGTCGGTTTGTAGAGATCCTATGTCTTCGGTTTCTTATTTTTCTACTGATCTTTGTGTCATCCGCAAAGGATGTTACTGTGCTGTCTCTGTTAACGTCCTCATCTGTGTCAGTTAGCATGATTATGAAGAGTAGTGGAGCTAATACTGTTGCTTGTGGTATATATATATATATATATATATATATATATATTAGTAACGTGTCGATGTAGAGAATGTGCGGGGAAAAAGCGGAAAGCTCTTCATCCGAAAAAAACATCTTGATCAATCGCTAATTTTCTCGTTCTCTTGCACATATAAGCGGAACAATATACGAACAAAAACTCGTTATAATTATACAGTCGAGAGTGAATTAGAGAAACGATCACTTTCGTATTTATATGCGTCAGGGGCCTCTTGTAATGTCTCGCTCGTTTCGCCTATATAATATAGAATAATATAGAACGCGAGAACTGTATGGCCGTAAGGGTGTCTTTTTTTCTCGTGAAATTATCGGGATTTCATTATCTGTAAGCGAGACGCTGCGTTAAGCATTAAAAAAACCCGCCTTTTTTTCTTTTCATTCTTTTATATAAATGAAGGCTCTAGGACTCTTAAGGAGTTTCCTTTACTGCCAAATTGCATTTAAAACAACTAACGTTGAAAATAGTCGTCGGCCCGGAATCACTAAATGACTGTATGTACGTATATGGAGTGAAAATCTTTTAATATTCTTCTTTTTATCATCAAAGGGGGAAATCTTTAGTTTTAAGCCTTTCCTACTGACGGGGTGGTTGGTGGGAGTAGTCGGATGAGGCGAGAGGGAGGGGAGGTTGAAAAAGTGTACATACTTTTATAATTTGCTAAAAGATTTTATTACGACTGCATCCGACTAAATTCTAATACAGTAATTAGGAACATGAGCTTAAGAATTTTTATCTATCTATATCTATGAGGAACGTGGGAGTTAGTTTATAATGAAAGTGGCTAAGTTAGCTCTTTGGGTAATCCCTGTGCCTACCCCTTTTCAATGGTGAATATGAAAGACGCGTGAAGATGATGTAGAGAAGCTGTTTTTTACGTATTTGAAAGCAATTTGAATGTAGAAAGTAGCCTGCTGTTAATGATCCATCGCATTTTGACTTTTGTGCGTGTCCAGTTCAGAACGGAGATCCATCACTACGATTGCCGTTAAGACAGTCCTTGAATTATTTTGCTTATAATATGAGAGAATGAAAATATTTTCTATACTCGTATATATGAAATATAATTCTCTGTATGGCCAGATAAGCTCTTCATTCATATAGTCATAATACTGTATATTTTCCACACCAGCATGTGCCGCTTTTGCGAACTCATGCAGTTGTACGAGAAGCTAGAGTAGAGGGTCCGTCGACTCGAGTCGTCCAGATCGTCTGTTGGAGGCGCGGCGGTGGCTGCCGCGGCTGCGGCCTCCACCTTGGAGCTTATTGGTAGGATAGCTGCCCTAGAAAGGCGATCCAGCGGCGGACTGGACAGAGTTCGAGATCGCGGAGAAAGGGTAGAGGTGCAACCGGGGGCCGGGGTGCAAAATCAGTGTCGGGAATCGCCAGCGACCCACGTGGAATGCGCGGAACCGCGACGCAAGGTGGAGGGAGGGGAGGGCGCAAAGAAGGGGCCTACTGATGGCTCAAAGAAACCGAAGGATGTAGCTGCCGGTCGGGGTGGGTCGGGTGCTGTAAGTACGGGTGGCGACGGGTATCGAAAGGTCTTTGGCAAGAAGGCTGCGAAGCCGAAGTCTCAGACCCCGGTTGCCGCTGTCAGGACCTCCAACTGCTTTAGTCTCCTGTGCGCGAAGGAGGAAGACACCGTTTTGATTGGGGACTCGCAGATCAGGGGCCAGAAGTACTTTGTTTCTACAAACCGGGACAGGAGGGAGGTAAGGTGCTTACCCGGGCGGGGAACGGCGCACTTAAGGACGGAGTTAAAGAAGCTGCGCGTGGCTAGTCGGAGGACTGCGATCGTTGTCCACGATGGTGGCAACGATTTGTTCCTCAAAGGCGGTAGGGTAAGTTCGACGGAAGGGATCATCACCGAGATTCTCTTGCGGATGATCTAAAATTTGAGACGGGGGGGGGGGGGAATGTTGATGGGTATTTTACCGCGGATGAATGCCAGTGACCACGCGCTCAGTAAGGTCATTGGCATTAACGAGAGGGTGCAAGACTTGTGCGTCCTACTGGGCGTGAGGTTTGTTGACCCGTTCGGCGCGTTTTCGGGTAGGTGGAACCTTGAACAGAGACAAGGGTAAAGGTGTGCTAGGTACGCTGCTCGACCGGCACATATACCGTATGGTGAAGTCAAGCCCAGGGATTGATGTTGGACCTCCACCGGGGGCAGATGATCTTGAGCCGGTAGCGGATGTACCTTCAACTGAAGGCTGCGTCCATGTACAGGTAGGTGACCATTTTTCCCTGTTGGAGGGGGCTCAGGCTCCTGCGGAAGTTGCCACCTCGTTGGTGAGGGGCTCTTCAACTCCCGACACCCCTGGCTGTTCGGGAAACAGCGTGCTAGGTGGCGGTCAGAATAAGGAAGGCTCCCTCCGTGCAGTGCTTTTTAATGCTAGGTCGGTTAAGAGTAAGTTTTGCGAGCTACAGGTGCTCTTAGCATCAGAATACCAGGATATCGTTGCTATCACCGAGTCCTGGATTCATACTGATCGTTGGGACTACGTTGGGGAGTTCGATATTCCTGGGTATAGAATGTTTCACAAGGACCGCACCCGTGGGGAGGGGGAAGGGGTACTAATATACGTGAGGGACACGTTGAGGCCGGTTGACTGCCAGTTCCGATCGGAACGGGAGCTGCTTGGCGTCGATCTGAACCTGGGATGGACGAACTATAGGTTAATCTTGGTGTACAAACCTCCGCATCTCCTCCTTGAGGAGGATACAGCCCTGTACACCGAACTCCGTAGCCTGCTAGGAGACAGGGTGTGTGTAGTTTTAGGAGACTTCAACTGTCGCGGCATAAACTGGGAAGACGGGACTGCTGATGCCGAAGGGAGGAGGCTAGTTTACTTTGCTGATGAGAACTTCCTGACTCAGTGACTCAGTGGGTTAATGGGCCTACACGAGGCGAAAGCGTTCTAGACTTGGTATTCACGACTGAAGACAACCTCGTCACTGGCCTCACCTTTGACGAATCGTTGGGCGGGAGTGATCGCGGTCTGATTAGTTCTGTGTTTGCGTCCCTCAGGTGAAGAGTAGTAACTCGAGAGGCAGTAAGCTCGATCTACGGCGGGCGGACTTTGTTGGCCTCCGGGATAGCGTAGGTGAGATGGGGTTAGAGGTGGGCGGCGATGTTGAGGGAGTGTGGAGTGCATTCCGGGACCAGTTTATGGTGCTGCAGTCTGCTGCTATACCCTTAAAACCGGTCACCTCCGTTTCAACGCAGCCTAAGTGGTTCAGTCGTGACATCGTTTCGGCTATCCAAAATCTGAAAGCTGCGTATAGGAGGGCGAAGGCCAATCGTTCCCATGAGAACACTGAGGCGTATGTCCGCTTGTGCAGGGAAGTGAAGGCGAAGGTTAGGCTAGCCAAATGTAACGAAGAACTCCGGGTGGCAAGCCTCTACAAGGGGAAGTGTTCACCAGGGAGGACACCCGCGTCATCCCCGAGCCAGGCGTCAGGCACGAAGGTGCTAGCCTGGATAGTGTTCGGTGTACCGCGACAGTCGTTGCCGATAGAATAGACAAACTGAGCGCGTTTAACCCTTTGCCTGTCCCGTGCATCACATATGATACACAGAGCGCATCATAAATAATATTTAGTGTGATACATTCTATGATCACATATTACCCACCAACTAAACCAAATAAACCTCCTATAACCAAAAGTCTGAAAACAAGCATGGATGTTTGGACCAAACTTATGAAAATGCTTTGGACAGGCAAAGGGTTAAGGCTCCTAGGCCAGACAAGTTTCTCCCCAGAGTGTTGCGGGAAGTGCGCGACCAGGTGGCTCCCCACCTGGCTACAGTCTCCAACAAATCGTTGGAGACGGGTCAGGTGCCTGGTGACTGGAGGGAAGCCAACGTGACTCCTATCTTTAAGAAAGGGGATCACGAAAGTCCAGGGAACTATCGTCCCATTAGTCTCACTTCGGTTGTAGGTAAATTATTAGAGGAGATAATAGCGGATGGGATCGTTGACCATTTGGATTCCGACAATCTGCTTGGGGACTCACAACATGAGTTTAGACGGCATAGGTCGTGTCTTGCCAACCTGCTAGAGTTTTTCTACGTCATGTGGAGTAAGTATGATAAGTAGGGCGATTGATATACTTTATCTCGACTTTGAGAAAGCCTTTGATGAGGTACCTCACCGCCGGCTAATGGCCAAAGTGCGCGCGCTGGGTATTGGTGGGGAAGTAGGTAGGTGGATTGAAAACTGGCTGAAGAATGGGCGGCAGAGGGTTGTAATTAAAGGAGCTAGTTCGGGTTGGGCCTCGGTCACTAGTGGGGTTCCTCAGGGTTCCGTTTTGGGTCCACTGTTGTTTATCATTTACATAAATGATATCGACGGTGGCATCGTCAGTAGGATCGCCAAATTCGCTGATGACACGAAGCTTGGGGCCAATGTTGGGACGCCCGAAGCGATCGAGCAACTGTGTGCGGACCTAGGTAGGATAGGAGAATGGTCCGAAAAATGGCAAACGCCGTTTAATTTGTGATTGGCGTAGCCAATGTGCATCACCTTTCATTTACCCAAGTCCGACTACTCGATGTTGGGGAGTAATATCGAGGAGACTGATTTGGAAAAGGACTTGGGTGTGCTAATTAGCAACGACCTTAAGTTTACGAAACAGTGCGTAGAGGTGGAAAAGAAAGCCCAGAAGCTGTTAGGTTATATGAGGCAATTCCGATTTCGGAACAAGGAAATTGTGCTCTGTACAATTCTCTGGTTCGGCTGCACCTGGAGTATTAGGGTGTGTCAATTTGGGAGGTGAAAATTAATTTTTGCCAATTCCTTCACTGAGGGGTTTTAAAAATATGTTTTTGGATGTGAAGAATTCAAATCTGCTATTATTTTTGTGATTGCTCAACACTTAGCTTGGTAAATCTACGTTTGATTAAAAAGCACATAAATTGCTCTCGGAAAACAACATTTATTAATTTTAGCTTCTCAAATGTCAGGTAATGCTATAAAAATTTTAGTTTCTCTGCATAAAACATCCTAGTAATCATAAAACATATCCTTGTAATCATAAAACAACATTAGAAAGTAATGACATCAGTAAAAAAAATATTTAAACAAGTTTCATCAAGTCTTGCTTTGATTCGTTCTTGGACATCAGCCGCCGACTTGCTTCTTGGCCTCTGATATAGCCCTCACGTTTCTCATGTGTATACACCCTGCCTGCTGCCTCTGTGACTTGTTTCACACACCTCTATTGACTGAGCATGACAGGGCCACTGTGGAACTTGCATAGGCTTGTCAAGAACTTCTTTACTTCCGCTGTAGTCAGTTTACATATCAAAGGAGGTTCAAATACCCCGTCAGACCAGTCTGTCAGCTCCAACACGGAAGAAGCACTGGGGTTGATGGAAGGTGTCTTCCTGGGACGTACAGAAAGATCTCCAAGTGTGTCATCATCTCCACCCCTCATGTCAACAATCTTTTGGACACCAGCTCTCCTCTCCTCACTGTCATCTGAGCACAAGAGTGTCTGGATTATCATTTCGCTGAATGCATACCATGCTGAGCGCTTGATGGTTGGCAAAACAGCATCCACTACAGCCTTCTTTTGCAGCCTAGCTAGCCGCAGCTGAAACAAGATGGCGTGGGCCTTCCACCCAAGTGTGTTTTACTTTGATGTTGAACCAACAGGGGTAGTACACACCAACAATGTATTCCACTATCAGTCTTAAGTTGTTGAGGGTTTTGCCTTTTAGGCCATGTTTTGAAACCCATATGCGACAAAGCCTGTTTGCTGTTGTCAACCACCTTGAATGGCTCACTGGACCAATTTCAAGAAGGGCCAGATCTGTGGGAAGTTCTCCTGTCCTTATGGCCTGTGTGATCCTATACCCGTACGCTTGATCAGTAGAGAGATCCTTTACGACAGTGTCACTCAGTGAAGTAAGAGGCTCTCCAATTGAGAGTTTGGTGAATGAAGGATCAATTTCAAGTTCGGTTGCAGTGTCTAGCATCTGCCAATGTTACCTGTCCACTTGTTGTTAGACAAGGTTTCCCATCCAGTGCTGTGATCAAGTGTCGCAGGGGTAACTCGTTAGTGTGGAGGGCACAAACCAACCAGATCAGCTTACGGCAAAGCTTGACCTCTACCCAATGCATGGAACCACCCTCCCAGCCAGTGTTAACATTTGTAATATCACCTCCAATGGCCTGCAGGCTTTTATTAATTGCCCTTCTTCTTCATGAAATCTACAAGATTATCAGCAATAACTTCAGCAGGTTTTTTCTCGTTGAGCCTTTCTCAGGAGTGAAGTGGTAGAGATATCTTCCACCTGGCTCACTGCACACAGAATAATGCTCTTCTTTGATGATGCTGGGGAACTGACGATCTGAATTGTCTGCTTTCAGCATAACTTTAGTTGTATCTTGACGGCCGTCAAAGAAGATGCAGTCAATTTCACCCTTCTTACAAAGATCATCAAATTCCTGATCCAGGGATCTCATAACTTTTTCTTGGGCCCTCTTGACTTTATTGTGATCAACTACAAGTCTCTTGTCTTCTTCAGTGATCAAGCCAGCATCCATAAAGGCAGCAGTGGTGATGGCAGCTGTGGCACGCAGACCAACACCATATCTGATGCTATGCATAGCAACATTAGGTATTTCTAATGTGTTGTACTCTGGCTTTTTATTGGAAGTTGAAGACGTGCTTGGTATTCTAATGTCACTTCATAACTTCCATCCTTTCCATTGAGCATCAGCTATTTGTTCTTCATTTTCATCATCAGGAAAATTACTTCATTTGATGGCATTGAAACATCCTGCTTACTTGTCTGCTTATATTCAGCAAGCCTTCTTCTTTCGTCTTCTTGCCGCTTCTGCTTTTTGACTTGTCTGTTGTGCTCAGGTTGATCTGGCAAGCCAATCTGATGTGGTCCAATAGAACCAGACTTGTCTTTCTGACCTTTAATGAAAGCAAGTTCCTTCACAGGGATCTTCATCTCCCTAGGGCATGTACAGTTAATGTGAGTTTCGTTTTTGCAACCAGCATCTGCAAGGCAGCCAAATTCAGAGCAGAGAACAATTTTACACTTGCAAACTGAGGATGTCAAAAAGCTTGTCAAGTTTTGCAATGAAAGCCTCTTTGACATGTAGCTTTCCTCTCCCAAGAGATATGTTTTTGGCCTGCTCCCAGCTCTCTTGGATCTTGTTTAAGATTGTGACTCGTGAATTTACAACGGGGGCTACAAAAGAACTGTTTGCTCGTTCCCACTTTTCAAGCACTTTAGGGTGAATGTCCTTTGCAAGACTCGCTGCTGGGTAGTTTCTCACATCCTCACCACTTTGTTCTCTTAGCAGTAGCCCATATTTCAGAACGTCTCGCAGAGTTGGGAGTTCAGAGGGCAACAACTCTCTACCAGTTCCAATTAGGTTGCTCATATGTGTGAATGTCCCCAGTCTTGTCCTCCTTTTAGAAGCCATTGTAGGTCAATTCCCACTGGTTAGGATGGTAGCACTGACGGACAAGTAATCTCCAGCACACTGATGAATATGTTTCAACCTGTGAAATAGGCAAAAAGAGCAGTGCATTATATATACAGCGTATATAATTATTAATATAATAATTATTATATAATTCCACAAAAAAAGTCAAAAAAGTCACTATTTTTTATGTAGCTTCTTACCAAGAAAACTAAATTATATTAAATTAACAAAAATATCTTTAGAATTCCTAAGTCATGCTGCAACTTTTTAGCACCCCTCATATTTGGAATTTGAAAGTTAAAAAATTCGACACACCCTACTGGAGTATACTGTGCAGTTCTGATATCGCCCACCCTCAGGAAAGATATTGAGAGGCTGGAGCGAGTGCAGGCGAAGGCCACAAAGTTAATTCCTTCCGTTAGGCATATGGGCTACAAACGACGCTTACGCGCCCTGAATTTGTTTTCGCTGGAAACTCGGAGGCTACGCGGTCAACTCATCGAGGTTTTCAAGCTCCTACGCGGGTTCAACGATGTCGATTTTAGAAGCGTGTTTAGTTTAAATGATAACCCAACTCGCAACAATGGTTGGAAGCTGGATTTGAAGTGGCTTAGCAGTAGCGTGTGTGGGAATTACTTTACCTGTAAGATCTGTGACACGTGGAACAGGCTACCTTCAGAAGTTGTGAACAGTTCTTCCGTGGATCAGTTCAAGAAAAGGTTAGACCGAATCCTGCACACTATTTGAGGGTGTATAAATTTTTCTCTGGCACCCGTTGCCATTGGTACCACCACGGTTATGGGCCGCAAGGCCTTTTGAGGTACTTCTTTCCCTTGTAACTCACTCTGATATGGCGCATAAAGCTGATTGGCCCTCCCTCCCTCCGTTCAGATAAGCGAACTGCATTGACACCATTCGGATGTGTTACGAAATAGTTAGTCTTCTCTCGCATAAAAATCTCGTCTTTCATTCCATTTTGCGACCCCTTCAGGGAGCACACTTAAACTACTACTACAATATCTCTTCCCCTCTTAAACTGCTGTTAAATCGCCACTTAACCCTTTAAGCGCCGCCTCTCTCTCTCTCTCTCTCTCTCTCTCTCTCTCTCTCTCTCTCTCTCTCTCTCTCTCTCAAAAACCCTTATTTCGCCCCCCCCCCCTCATTTCAAAGGTCAATCCAGATTACTCTAAAAGGGGGGAAATTGATTTGTGAACTGGTGTCATGGTTCAAAGGTATTGCAGGGGGTCTCTGAAGTCTTAGAAGTAAATTATAGGTACGAGTTTATTAACTTTTATGGACATTCCTTAGAAAAATATATTTTATTCCTCAGATTACGTTGCAATATTTTAATTGAAACAAATATACTGGGAAGAAGCCTCGTTTACGGCGGCTAAATAAATTCCTTAAGATAAATACGATGTCTATCGCGTACCCGAGAGAAACATGATATACCTACTTCGTAGAGAGACGATTGTCTGTATATAATGGGTTTCAATAGGATGGAAGCGTATCAAAAATGTATTTGCGAGATTAAAATTGGAGGAGGAAGTGAAATGGCATTCTAGATTGGAGAGGCAGAAAGCGTCGAGTATAAAGGAGCGAAATGAGGAATACATTGCGGCTTTCATCGCTTCTGATATTCGAGCGGAGAAATGAGAATGGAAGATACATAAAGATACGGAAAGACGTACGTAGTTATAGATGAAAAGAAAGATTACGTAGATAGAATATTTAAAAAGGAAATGAGGTAGACTCGCGCGTACGAATGAGATGAAAGATACACGCGGCGGATTTTGGGAGAGAAAGGAACGAGAAAATGGTGAACTTTTCTGAACCTGCTCGATAAATTTAAAATAATTCCGTAACGAGTTAATAATGTAATGAAGGATAAAATGAATTATTTTATACCTATTTTTTAACTATTATTAAATCGTACATTTTTATACGATATTTTCGCGGAAATATTTGTGAAGAAAGAACTTTCCTATTTAATTTTCCAGTTCAATCTGTTGCAGTCTCTCTTAATTTGTAAAAAATCAAAATTTGAAGTTGAGCGTGTTTACATTAATGTTGGCCGCGGTTCACCTCAGCAAGATTAATGACCTATTATACCTGTGAGTATGTGATTACGGGTGTCAGAATGGCGGGGAACACGAGAGTAGAAGAGAGGTAACTTAATTTAATACGATTAAATTAATATACGTGGACATGTCAAACGCCGCGATGAAATTTGCGGCTTTTTTATTTTTTTTTTTCCTAAAAATCGTGGCTATTTTCAATGTTAGAAACTGGTCTGATCATCCAAATTTTTTTTTTTAAACTTTGTAATTAAATCTGTAGAACAGGTTTTTCATTTTGTCTGGTTTTAATTACGCGTTCAAGTACCTGTACATTATTATTATTACCGGATAAAATTGCCGAGTGGAAGTCTTTATATAAAAAATATATGGAATTAGGTTCAGTAAATAAATCTTACAGGGGGTGGGGAGCTTTTCCCAAATAATTTCGTGGTTTCGTTCAAATGTGTAAAAAATAAATACTCTTGGAAAAGGAAGAAATTGGAACGTAAGATAAATCATGGGTCTACACTCGTATTCTTTTCACTTTTAATTACTATTATTTTCTTCCATTATCACCCGACAACGAGATTCATTACCTTAAATGTGAAAGAAAACCTTCCAGTTACCTTCTTTCTACCTTTGCGGTTGTTTGATCTTCAATTCAGGCCACCTATTCAGACCTTTCGGCCTCTCTGCTGTTAGTGTTCGCAGACTATTTAAGCATCCTTCCTTCGTTCCTTCTAAAAATCGATGCTTCTGGCACCATATGCTCTTTATATTATCTAATTTTAATTCCTAAAGCTGATGTTGAAGTTGTCATAGTTCCGCGTAATATAT
>JAJOZX010008234.1:0-115000 GCA_023014485.1 Bathynomus jamesi | reverse complement strand
GCCCACAGGGGGCCTCCAAATTTAGACATCTCGGCAAACTAGAAGACTACCTTAGTGCTGATACTGAAGTTCTGCCACATGACATAGCTGCGTCCGAAAAAAATTCCAGGACTTTACTTTCGATCATTTTCCATGACGTTTCTGGAACTTTCCAAAACAAAATTTTCCAGGTTTTTCCCAGAGTTGTGGAAACTCGTGTGTGTATATATATATATATGAGTATACATTTATTATATGTATATACAGGGTGTTCAAAAGGAAACGCAACCCACTGGAAAATGCCTGTTTATTAGTAAGTTACAAAAATTGTTGAATGTATTTGCCTTTATGATTTTCACACGAGTGTACACGACGAATCATGTTATCGAACATTTGTTTTAATGTCTCTTGACATGTCTGCGCCGTATTTCTGTACAAATTCTTCCCTGGTGGCTTCATAACTTCATTCAGATGGCATTTTAAACACCGTCGTCTTTCAACAAGATGGGGCACCTTGTCATTACGCAAACATTGTTCGAGAGTACCTAAATGAACAATTTCCAAATCGGTGGATCGGACGTGGAGGCAACAGGCCCTGGGCGGCTCGATCTCCTGACCTTAACGCCCTTGGATTTCTTTGCATGGGGCTTTATCAAATCGAACGTCTATCAAACGAGGGTTACAGATCCGCAAGATTTACGCGCGCATATCGTAACAGCAGTTACAAAAATAACCCCCGTCATGCTCCAAAATGTGTTCCGCAATGCTGCTGACAGATTCGAACTCTGTAGAGATACTGATGGTAGTCATGTAGAACCATATGGTTAAGTATTCATTAAATTTTTGCCTTCTATTATATTGTTGAGTTTTACCCTTTTTGCTACGTTTTCACTGAAATAGATAGGGACTTTATAAACACCCTGTATATAATTGTATATAAAATTGTGAGGCTGTTTGTATCTCTCTAGATTTCTACAGCTTCGTTAAGATACAAATCGCGAGTTATCCCTATGAAAATATATTTCACTAGTGCCGAACCCTTTCTCGACCCCCCCCCCCCTCTTCCCCACTCCCACCCTTTCCGAACCTCTTATTTCAGCCCTCAATGATTTCATTCCTTTATTATTCAAAGTAAATTTTTTTCTATTTTTCTACGGTGGAAGAAGCGCGTTTAAAAAGGAAACATGATAAAAGAGACTCATTATGATCCTTCCTTCCTTAATTTATCCTCTTACATTTCTTTCGGAAAATTCTGAGAGCAGAAAAAGTTCATTTGACCGTCAGGACTCCGTGGTAAACCCCCCTACCCCGCCCCTTCCTCCTCCTCCTCCTCCTCCTATTGCCAGCTTCCCATCCTCCCTCCCTCCCTACCTCCCGCCCAGTCGTTGGGAGCGAGAGGGGTGCCCGGGGGAATATAATGAGGAAATAAGCTTCGGGGAGGGAGTCGCGCGTATAGACAAAAGATGCGAGAGAGAAAATAAAAGACAAAAGACAAAAGCGAGACGCGGAAACAAAAGAGAAGAGGGGACTTTTCTCTTTTTACTCCTTCAATCTAACAAAAAGGGGTGACATCCTTATATACCATCATTTGGAAGAGTCGAAAATGTGATTTTCGGGGAACTGAAATAATATCTATTACAAAACGGGAATGAAAATTTATAAGAATCTACTTTTGATTAATGGCGGTAACATAAAATATGAATTTGTTAAATTAGGGTTTTATTGGTATTAAGAATATGAATGAGTCGTGAAGTTTGGAAGCGATTTTCATATTCTATTTAAGTTCCAAAGGAACCTTTCTCCAATAAAGGGGAATCTTATCTGTTAACTTAATCTCTCAATTTTATCTAATCTCGCCAACCACAATTTGAAAAAGAGAGAGAGGCGCTCGTAAGTATTCGTACGGAGAAATATTTCTGTTATATTCGTCCTTATCATCCTTACCATGCACGGGATAGTTATGAAAAGTTTACCGTTCATTTAGAAAAAAAATAACAAAAATATTAGTTTAACTCAATCATATAATATAAAGCGAAGAATTTGAGGAAAAATAGTTAAAATGCGACCATTTTCGTACATTTATTTACAAAATTATTTAAACTACTCTGCGTGTCCACCTTAGGCTTGAAGAATTTAAAAATTTTATTGATTAGAGATTGTTGGCAATTCTGAATTCTAGAATTTTCTCTGAATCTTCGTGGAAGACGGATGACTGTACGAGCCATCAGTAAGCAGTGGGTCGTCATTGTTAAATATCTGTCTACTAGGGTGTCCAGATTTGCGCTTGGAAAAACCCGGACGGGGGCGGATCTATGTCCTATAGCCTACAGGCTTATTTTGAAAACGCTTTTTAAGAGTAAATGAATACTAAATTTAATAATACAAGCCTAATAGTTTCATATTCGCATAGTACATAATAACTTAAAATATGGAAATACCGGGACGTATGGACGCCCTACTGTCTTCAGATCTTATTAAGAGATCCGTTATTCCCGCGCACGAGTGTGGAAAAAGTTATAGGAAGATAGTACTACTACTACGAATTCTATTTACGAGAGTAGCTGCAGTTATGAAGAAATGGAAAGGCTTTGTAACAATCGGAACTGTACCAAGGTGTGGACGACTCGCAATATTTCAGAACGTACAGCTAGACGGATTAAAAGAACGGCTGCCGCCAATCCACTAGTTGCTGCGGGTGATATTTGCCAAACATTAAGACTGACTGAGATCGATGTCTATCCCTCTAGTGTACGCCGTATATTGAGAAAGAATGGTCTGCGTCAAAGAGTTGCACGAACAAAACCTCCGCTACGAAAAGCGCGCAAAGAAGCTCGTTTAAAGTACGCCAAGGATCATGAAAAGGATGGATTTGCATTCAGGAAAGAAGTTAAAAAAACATCCTTCCTACGGTTAAAGGTGGTGGTGTAGTGCGCTCTTTTGGGGGATGCTTTAGTGCTTCTACTCGAGGCAAGCTCGTCGTCGTCATTGAAATCTTGAATTCGAAGAGCACCAAGAAATGGCTTCAACAAAAGAATTTTAAGCTTTTCGAGTGGCCAAGTCAAAGCCCAGATCTTAATTTAATCGAGAATTTATGGTTTGATTTGAGAAAAGGTGTCCGCGAGAGAAACCCTTCGAATCTGAATGAATTTCGACAATTTTCTGTAGAAGAATGGGCTAAAATTTCTATTGAGAGATGTCGAAACCTCGCGGAAAACTACCCAAAACGAATCATTGAAGTCATTCAAGCAAAAAGTGAACACAAAGTATTGAAATAAAATTGTAAGTAAATGCACGAAAACTTTTGCTTTTAACTTTTTTTATTTTCCTCAAATTCTTTCACGTTTTTACATACGTTTGGAGTTGCACATTTTTTTTTTAATTTTTCTGAATGAACGGTAAACTTCCCGCAACTAATGTATCCATGGTACAAAGAAATAAGGACTAATATAACAAGCATTTCTCTATCCGAATTCTTATGAGCGCTACTAATATATATATATATATATATATATATATGCCTAGAAATGTTAATAAAAGCATACGTAATAATTTTTGTGAACGTAGGTTTTTAGATGTCCCATGCCGCTAAGTAAATATAATACCCAACTTCCGTAATTATGGTTTTGTGCAAAGCCCGCACTCAAATATTAAAGTTTATGGGTATAAAGTGTGAGGATGCTTTTTATTTCTCGTAAGTAAACCACGGTTTTACGGCAATCATAAAAAGATTTCGATATTTGCGAAGGAAAGAGGCGTAGGAAAAAAAAAAGTTACCTCCCGAGTGTTGGTCCTAACGATGGGCCTATCTTGTTCCGAATCTCAATAGTGGACTGAAGCACGTCTTCAGCTTAGCCCTAGGCGCCTTAGATTGGCTATCTGATGGCCATTGTCTCAGTAATAGCTGTTGTAAATCTGTCTTTATCTGTGACTGGTAGTTGGAGAGTTTTGTAATTAAGAGAGCTGTTTTTCTCCCCCTCCCAACGCATTTTTCTCCAATCTTTGTTTTAGGCAAGTTGTAATTTCTTTTTTGACCACTTCGAGGCGAAAGAAGCGTTTAATATACGGCGTTTGGTAATAGCTGGGTTGGAATTGTATTTAAACAGGAAGTCAATCCTCCGAGACCTTTCCAAAGTTCATTTAAAATTGTTTTTTTCGATTTTAATATAAATTTTTTAATAGTTCTCAACTTCTCCCCCTCCCCCCACTCTGTATGTCTTACGAGATACAAATCGTTTATTACTCGAGCATTTTAGAAATGTCCTTAAACGGCCTTTTGAAAGGGTACCAAATTAATTTTAAAAGAGAGAGAGAGAGAGAGAGTACGCACGCAAATTAATTAATCGTACGTTTCTTTCAGACCCCCCTCAGTTCCTTAGCCCTCCGCCAAAAATGGTTGATGTGGTCGTGGGTGACTCGTTAGTGTTGAATCTGACGGCGAAGGGCAACCCCGAACCCGTAAGGTATTCCTGGACTCACCGAGGGTTACCTATCCCGAGGTCCGCGATGGAAGAAAACCGTCGAAACGATTTCTCCTACGAGTACCGACCTTCAACGGAAATGAGCGGAGCTAGGATAACGGCCGACGGCTCCTTGTTGAACGTTCTTAACGTAACTGTTAGCGACGCCGGAGATTATGAATTGGAAGCGAGCAACGAGCAAGGAAAAACTCTCACTAAAATCTACATGAATGTTCAATGTAAGTTTATTACGTTATCACTAGTTTGATGTATTCATCTTTTAACGAAGAATGGAAATGTTACTAGTCTGAATAGTCTTTACTACTACTACTACTACTACTACTACTACTACTACTGTATATAATTCTAACCTTAAGATTAAAATGTTCGAGGAGTTTTATTTAAGTTTTCCCGTCGAGTCATAATCTCCAAAAGTACCGAATTTAGAATGTAATTCGTCGAACATATCTGACCCGATCAGTGTTGACAATTTAGCGGAACAAATGGAAAGTGAAATACATACAATTAACTACAAAAAAAAAAAAAAAGATCCTCCAAGCGATCAAATCATCGTATTTGTAGTAGGACTGAAAACTTTAGCGTTCCCTATTCCACCCCAAAAAAAAAAAAAAAAATTTGCCGTTTTCATTGTTCATCTAACTATATTTAACAACTCGCAGAAAGTACTCATAAAATTTGATCAAAAGGCAGATTTATGATATTTTTGCGCAGATTCTGAAATAAGTGAATTATGAGTCTTGGTTGTCTCGCTTGTTTTGCGATATTGAAGAAATTCTTTCACGCATACATTTGTGACTCGGAAAGCCGCCTCCGCCTCGTCCAGTCAACTTTGTTCAATATCGGCTGTACAGTTTCGGAAGAAAGTTCGCTTAAAAACATTTCTAAAAACCATGAAAAATTACCGATTGGTAATATTTGTATTTATTTCTTTTACACTTTATTCCTTTTTAGTGACACGAATAACGTTTCAAAAACAAAATCCAATCCTTATTACCGAGTAATTTTTCATGCTTTTTAGAAATGTTTGTAGGCGAACTTTGTTCCGAAACTGTACCTCATAAATCTTTGGTTTGTCTGGTTTACCAAGAAGTTAATGAATAATTGAGCAATTAGTAACTTCAATTGTAAATCCACTCTATTCAGACCGATATTCCACAATTATTTCTCTTCCTTAATTCATTTGTGAAAATGGGTTGATTTTCTTTTTATGGCCGTATTCAGTGTTTTTCATTTTATGAAAATAGAAACCAATCATATTATTGGTAGTAAATGATTGCTAAACATTTTCCAGACTTTATAGCTGAAAAAAGTATTTAAAGAAAGTGTATATTTATTTATTTATTTATTTATTTATTTATTTATTGTCCGAAATTTATGTTGAGGCGAATATTGGTGTGATGCGTTTCTTCTTTTTACAGATCCAGCTGTGATCAAAGACACTTCTGGTACAGTCAGCGTTCCCCTGGGGAGTGACGCGACCCTAGAATGCGAAGTAGATGGTAACCCTCTTCAAGAATCTATGATGAAGTGGAGAAGGCGAGGTTACTCCTTCATGGCAACCGAACAGACTTTTGGGTGAGTGGCCATTACAATCTTAAATGTGTTTTGATTGGACGCGCAGACCACCTCCCGCTGAAAGGTTGACCTCTTTTTTAATACTTTTTATCGCTTTTCAGATTTAATATATCTCCATTGTGGTTTGTTTGCGCGTGAACACTCGAAAAACTTATAAACACTGACAATAGTTATCAGTCTTTTTAAATAAATAAAAAAAATAAAAGACGAGGTTTGCTATTAGAAACTCAAACTGGAAAGCTGTTTCCTTAATATGGATAGAGAGAGATATATAGTTTTTCACTGGAGAAGCGGGAACAAAGTGGGGCCCATCTCCGTATTTCAGTTTCCTCTTCCCAGTAACGCCAAAATACCGTCTTTCCCCTCCTGTTAAAACTTAGTTTACTGAAACGCTAATAATAATAATAAGTCTGAATTAAACGATGCTTTAGCAAATTAAGTTTCTACTAATAAAAAAAAAAGGTGACAACCTGGAAACTCGTTTCTCCACTGCGTTGGGGTCAGAGTGCCACGTTAGACGCCAGAGCATTGACAGGGCGAGTGGCAGTCCCAACCCAGCAGCTGGGAGCGAACCCAGAGACTCGTCGTCCAGAGTCCGACACACGAGACCACCACTGAGCTACCGGGAGCCCTTACAAATGAAAACCTCCATATATCCTCGTACAGACTAGGAATTCGTCATACATAACTAATAATAATAATACTTTAACAGTTTGTCACAGTGGGACATTGCGATCCCGTAAGAAATAATATATAGGGTGAGCGAAAAGTCCTTGTGCACCAGCAAGAAGTGTAGTGAACCTGTACCTGCACTGTGTTGGAAGTGGACAGGTGCACATGGACTTTTCGCTCACCCTGTATATTGTACCAAGATAACTTTTATACAAACGCTTCCACTCGTGGATGTTTAAATATAGGTTTAGTTTTGTTGTCGGAAAAGGAAGCCGAAATGTTCGTAATTGGGACAATTTACTGAAATGTTTAGTTTTGAATAACGATAAATTCTATACTTTTTGGTTTAAAGAAAAAATATTTGCGAACGAAATGGTTAAATTATTAGCGATTTTTTTTTTTTTTTTTAATCTTTTAAAAACGTAAAAAAAAGTGAAAGTTTTGAAGTTCAAATAAATAAAAATTAAAAAACAAAACTTAGCTTTCCCTTTAAGCAGCTTTGCTAAGTAAGTTATAACGTGAAACATTCTTTTGAGTCAGTTAAAAGATTGCTCTCCTCCCCATCCAAAAAAAAGTTATAATACAAAGAAGTTGCTTTGAACTGAAAAATATGACCCAAAATACTAATTTTCTTTACTGCTCAGTATTGTTAATTGTAAGCCCTTCCTCCTCCTCCCCCAACCAAATCTTTTGTATTCCTAACTTAAACTTAATAATAATGATGAAATTGATAAAGAAAATGCTTCTAAATGAAAATAAAATGAAGATTAAAAAATATAATAAAAATGAACTCGCCTCGTAGTAGGATAATGTTAAAATGTTCTTTTAATAACTGGAATAGTTAAGTTTGTTGAAAGTTTCCTTTATTATATAATATATAGAGAATCTTAAAATGATTAATGATAGATGAGGAATTTTCCCCTATTAATTTTGCCACCTCGAGTTAGTAGTAAATTAACTTTAAATAAAATCTCTCAACATCTCCACAAAATAATATCGTTCAAATGAAAATTATTGAAATGGGCGGCTGGCGAGTTAATTTTCTGTAGCTTAAAAGAAAAATTGTAAAGTTCTAAAAACAAATATTCTTAAGCTAATTTTGCTTTACATCTGTTTGGAACATTTGTAAGTTAGCTCTTTCTCCTAATTTTTCTTTCCTATTTCCTTTTCTGTGAACAGTCTCTGCTTTCGGGCTGTGGAGCAAACGTGTTTATATGTATATGATGCACTAGAATGAAGACAAAATGAAACAAAATTGTTCTTTCTCGTCTCCGCCCATATTTGGCATTTTCCCCTTAGCCTCGTAGGATATACGAAGCCGCCCCCGCGTAATTTTCGTGACTGAATACCTAAATATTGTAACGTTCTTGGCTCGTGATGATTATGGCTCCTATATTGCAATTTCTTCAATCCCATTCGCTTTTAACTTTGTATAACTATATGCGCCTAAAACGATCTCTAACGCAAATTTAAAAATAGCGAAATCACGTATTTGCAATTCTGGAGGTTTTGAAAGTTTTCAAATGGTATAAAGTTTTGTATAGTGTATCCTCTTTCGACACGCCTTTCACAAATATTTGTGGAACTTCGGTATCCGAAAGTTATTTAAAATATGGCGTACCCATTTGCCTTCAGTTTTCGTTCCTTTGCGAAAACCGCTATACGAGTAATGCTTCAAACTTGATTTCAGTGTAGGAATTCTGAAAATGTTTAACCGTCTCTAATTAAAACACATTCATTATACGGCAAATTCTTTCATAGTCACTGCAGCGAAGTAGGTGATGAACGAGTTCAAAATGTTTTTGGGGTTGCCTCTCTCGTTGTTAGATTTGGCTTAACATCTTAAAACCATACTGCGCGTCGTGTTACTGGATTCCACATTAATGATCGAGTAGTGAACTATTTTAAGCCAAATTAAAAAGTATAATTGTTCTAGTTAATGGAACAAGATGTTATATTCAGGTGCGTGTGCGCAGTTCTTCTTAATTTGACCGCTATTGTTAAGCAAACCTCTATTAATGCGTCTGTATGCTTTCGGCTCTCGGAAGATTGTCACGGTTAGAGCCTAAAAGGTTGTTACCAGAGAATGGGTTAAACGTCCAGCAAGTGTGTGACAAGAACATCGTGTCACGTGCGGAAGTTTGAGTTTGAGTGAGTATTTTACCCAAAATCTGACGAAATTTAACATTTAAGACTTCCTTTAATCACCATTGTTTCGTGATAGCCAAACGCATAATGATGCCTTAAAGCCGCGTTTCCATGGTGCCTCTTTCCTTGCAGTATTGCGTGCGTTATCGTGTGCAATACTGCATTCCACTAGACATCAGAGGCATGCCCTAAAGGCAAGACGTGTGTGTGTGTTTCAACTAGGGTGGCCAGCCGTCCGGCTTTAGGCGGACAGTCCGCCTTTTGAGCACACTGTACTTAGGGTGGCCATTTCCAAAAAGGAGGACACTGCGTATGTAGCCGTACGTTAACATATATAATATATATATGTTAACATACGGCCACATACGCAGCGTCCTCCTTTTTAAATGGCCACCCTAGTTTCAACAGTGAAGAGAAGGCATGCCTCATCGTGCCGCGAGTTGAGTGTGAAGATGTCGGTGGATGAGGTTGTATCGGCTGGTGTTTGTGCTGCCTATATTGATTATTAAACTGACTGAAAAGCAAAAAATGCGTAGGAGATTCTGGAAGAGATCATTCTACGATACATTTCGTGGCAATGACCTGATGCGTAAAGTGAGGTTGGAGGGATCCGCATTTTTCCACAATTTTACCAGAATCTCCACTGCATTCAGGTTTGTCTTCTACAAACACGCACTGCAATGTAAAGGTAAACGATTAGTCATGTACACAAACACACTCACCAATCACACAGACCGAACGTGTTTCACACACGAGCAGCACCGAAAGAGAAACGACTTCCCGTCACCCAGAGACAGTCCTCACTCGCTAGTCGGCCGCCAGAGGCGCTCGTTATAGTAAATATATAGGGAGACGCACGGCTTGACGCAAGATCTTCTCACTTGTGTCGGGAAGCCTTGCGTCAGCTCCTGCCTCGCAATTTTTTTGGAAAAAAAAAAGGCAAGTTTGGGACACGTATCACACCGTGTGTCATGAGGCATGCGCTTGACGCACGAAAAAAGGCACCGTGGAAATGCGGCTTAACAGCAGGAGAACCTAGCGGCTAGAATATGAACTACTGTTCATGCGCATACCAACAGAATGAATCCCGGGAATAGAGTAACACGATGCACTATATGGTTTAAAGATGTTAAGCCGAATTTAGTTAATAAAGAGCTAGTCCAAAAACTTTTTGAACCTACTTTATATGTATATAATGTAAATTTTCGTCCGTGTTCACTTTTTGCCCAGTAGCTACAACACGTCATATTTCCTAATTTTTAATAATTTTCGCTCGTGTTAAGGTAGAGGACGGTTCTATCAAAGTTTAGAGAATCCCCCCCCTCCCCGGCCTATACAATAATTTTCAAATTTTATTTGCGTTAGCATTTTAATTAAAACTAAATCAAGTAAGTCGTACTTCATGCTACCTCGGGCTTTTACACATTCAGCGATTTGTTTATTTGTCCTACAAGAAAATTCAAAAATTCCAAGGGGTCTCGTGTATTTCAACATTTCGCCTTGTACCTGGTACAGAATCGGTACAGAAATTAAATTCTGTACCGATTCATCGATTTGTTGTACCTGGTATTCCATCCATTAAAAACCCTCTCGTCTATTGTTAATTTCGCAGCCATCCCTTGCCTAAAAGAAAAAAAAATAGTCAACACTGAAAATTCCTATGATGCGCGAACTTTGCGCCACCCTGTGTGTGTGTGTGTGTGTATATATATATATATTATATATATATATATATATATATATATATATATACCCGCAAGGGGGTTCTAAGCTCGTGCTCTTTGTGCTCGTGTGTACGTGCTTGTTCCTGGAGGTTTCACGTGCGCCCTCCCGGCCCTAGCACCCAAGGATGATGGGGCTCGACCTTGCAGTCCTTGTCATCCTTGGTCTTTTTCCACTTCGACTGTCCCCTCCACCCTTTTTTTTCCTCTGTCTTTCCTCTCACTTTTTCTTTGTTTTTCCGCTGAGATATGCCCTTTAAATAGAGGCGAATCGGTTCTTCCTAAAATATAAATATATATATATATATATATATATATATATATATATATTCAACTTTAGAATATTTCATGCGTTCATTTTTTTATGCGAAAAGACTTTGAGGAAGGAATTTTTCCAAGAATTTATTAATAATTTTAATTCCGTTTCGAGATGTTTTAGAACTTTGTTCGTCAAGAAAATGCAAAGAATTTCCTCTGTTGTTAAACACTCGAAGAAAAAAGA
Source organism: Bathynomus jamesi (assembly GCA_023014485.1). NCBI lineage: Eukaryota > Metazoa > Arthropoda > Malacostraca > Isopoda > Cirolanidae > Bathynomus > Bathynomus jamesi. The sequence goes on along the minus strand of JAJOZX010008234.1, from coordinate 103,925 downwards.
CGACTAAAAGCAAATACGAGAAACTAATTAAATTATTAAACAAATAAATAGCGAACGGCAAAAATTTCTAATAAGAATGTAAATTAAGTATTCGCTCGAGGAAGTTTGAAAAAGAACGTTCTCGTTACGATCTTCCGACATCAGTCAATACCGAGGAATATATCGTACATTCGTATCCTTATTTAATATCTGACGCCGATAGAATCTGTTATTTCATCGTCCCAGCGACCATCGATTGTCAAAGCCAAGTTGCTCATTAAGGCCGGCCTGGGATTCTGGGGAATCTCGTCGCGGTCGCTGCAGTGTGCGGGGCTCCTATTTTATTAACGTAAAATTATGCGCGACCCGAGTCGTGAGTCGCGAGACGATCATGCGTGCGGCAGGCAGGCCTTAAGCGTATTCGGTTAATGTTCATTTTTGAAAATTATACGGTATTGCATTATCTACTTTCCCACTTCTAAATTAAAAGGAAAAAAAAAATCACATTCTTAAATATTAGTCCAATAGCGACCTTTTATCCCTTATTTTCGAACTTAGTTTCCCCTTTTAAGAGCTATACAAGAAATTTCACTTTGACGTCGCCCCAATTTTAGCGAGTAATCCCGACAAGGTTGCGATAAAAAAAAAAGAGAAAACGCCCTCGGGAGACTGGAGTGCAATACACCCAGCAAGAACAAAAGCAATTTTAAAAAGTTTAGACGTTAAAGCTTACCTGAAGTCTGCAATATGTAATTATCCTTTCGGCCTCAGAATTTGCTGGAAGTGTCGTACATTCTCTTCAATGGGATGTACACGTAGACGCTTTGACGTTAGTTTGCGCTCATTCGCTCGTAATAGAATTTGTAGAACGGGACAAACGCTATAAGAGTAGGTATTGTTTAGTTGTCTTCGCGGGTGTCCCAAGGTATTCTTCTTGACAAATTTAAGGCGTGTGCCACGCGAAATTTTGCGTTCTTTGGGGGTCAACCATGATCTCGTTTCCAGAATTTTTTATCGTGTCGTTATTTGCTAAAATTGAGGTATCAAAGTTTGGTGAAATGTCTCGTATGTCACTGGAAAGAGGGAACTTTAAGCTTTAAAATAAGTCCGAGTCGGTTGCTGTAAGCGTAATACTCGGGACTTCCTTTATTTGAACTTTACTTTCAACTAATTTCATGCGTGCCTGTGTTTTCCCTTCTTCAGGAGGAGGAGGGCGATTCTGAGAGTATTGAAGGTAAAAAGGAACGACACCGGGGTGTTTACGTGCGCCGCCCACAACGGCATCGGAATAGAAGCAACGGCGAATGTTTCGTTAGTCGTGAACGCGAAACCATTGATCAGTAGGTCAAAGGTGAGACGAAGGTACAATTAGAGAAGTCCCCTCCCTATTTTCGATTCCACCTCCCAACCTCAGCAGTTTTTTTTTTTTTTTTTTTTTTTTTTTTTTTTTTGAGATGAGGCGGGATTGTTATTAGGACAGTTTCCTTTATAATATGTAGTTACAAGGTTTGGGGAATTTGTGGTTTCTGTACTTTACCCATATATACAGTGTGGGTAAAAATAAGTGACCCCTTAGAGGTAACCTGTCGTATTAAAAAAAAAGTAAGGGGACTAAAGCTCCCAAACTTCATAGATGCTGCTTACCTTAGCATGTTGTTCGTCTTAATTGAGAAGTTGCTCGATGTGTCCCCCTTTCTGCTCAACGCAGGCCTCCAAACGTGGACGCCACTGATCAGTACACCTGTTTACATATCATTGAGACACCTCCCAGCCGAGCAGAATTCTTTCGCGTAGTTCATCTGTCTCTTACATTGGTACCAGGGATGTAAACTTTGAACTTCAGGGCTTCCCAAACACCATAATCTAGTGGTGAAAGACCTGGGTTACTAGCCGGCCACATATTGGGTTAGATAAAATTCGGTGTTTCGTTCTCAATGAATGTGACAGTTTGGCGTGTTCTGCGAGCAGGGGCTCCATCTTGTTGGAAAGTATATCTTTCACTCTTATCTAACTGATATTCGACGAATTAGTGGTGAAAGATATACTTTCCAACAAGATGGAGCCCCTGCTCGCAGAACACGCCAAACTGTCACATTCATTGAGAACGAAACACCGAATTTTATTGAACCCAATATGTGGCCGGCTAGTAACTCCGATCTTTCACCACTAGATTATGGTGTTTGGGAAGCCCTGAAGTTCAAAATTTACATCCCTGGTACCAATATAAGAGACATAGATGAACTACGCGAAAGAATTCTGCTCGGCTGGGAGGTGTCGTCTCAATGATATGTAAACAGGTGTATTGATCAGTGGCGTCCACGTTTGGAGGCCTACGTTGAGCAGAAAGGGGGACACATCGAGCAACTTCTCAATTAAGACGAACAACATGCTAAGGTAAGCAGCATCTATGAAGTTTGGGAGCTTTAGTCCCCTTACTTTTTTTTAATACGACAGTTTACCTCTAAAGGGTCACTTATTTTTACCCACCCTGTATATATGGGTGAAGTACAGAAACCACAAATTCCCCAAACCTTGTAACTATATATTATAAGGGAAACTGTCCTAATAACAATCCCGCCTCCTCCTCATCTATGAGGTTTGGGAGCTCTAGTCCCCTTACTTTTTTTAATACGACAGTTTACCTCCAAGGGGTCACTTTTTTACCCAACGTGTGTGTGTGTGTGTGTGTGTTTAAAGTTTTGTTATACCCAACTCCTATCATTTTTACTTCATATTAACTGATTCCAATTTTTTTTCACCTTAGCTTCACGGCGTTGCTGCCTCCAAAGTGGGTTCTACCGGTCGGCTCAGGTGCGAGGCGGAAGGTGCACCAGCCATCCACTTCACGTGGAAGAAGAATGGCATGGAGCTTCCGCACAATTTTTACGACGGCAAATACCACAATGAAACTCGTGAGGTAAAAGATATATTTTTTTTATTGGGCTTGTTTAACCTCCTCCGCAACATCTAAGGTTATATGACGGAGGGGACCTACAACTTTACGTGGGATCTGAACCACTGGGCGCGGAGGCCGGGCTCCCATCCAACTACTACCCAGACCCAATGTCGCTTAACTTCGCTGATCTCCGGGAAGCGATGTTACGACATTGGCCACGACGTAGCTATATATACACACACACATATATATATATATATACAGGGTGTCCAGGAAGAAATGTCAAGAATGCACCATTTCGCTCTGGGTATTTCTAAGTAGAAAGTATTATATCGATATGGGTCTGATTCCCAACCGTTACCGAGATACAGGCCTCTACATTTGGGTAATTAAAACAATAAAAAGGCGATCTTGGATACTATTTAATGACACTTGTGGTTTACAAAAAGTACAAACATACAATACACTATTGCACTTATTGCAGAATGGTTTCAAAGTGACCTCTCCTCCTTCATTGCACGCGGCGAGCCTCCGATCCATCGAGTCTTGCCAAGGAAAACGCGGAAGTTCATTTCTGAGGTTTATGAACGCATCCTGTATACGTGCAACCAACTGCTCCCTAGTTTCGGGCTTACCCCGCTGATAAACGTTACTCTTCAAGAACCCCCAGACAAAAAAATCTAGCGGAGATAAGTCAGGCGAACGAGGGGGCCATGCCACAGGTCCTCCACGTCCAATCCACCTTCCCGGAAACCGTAGAGGCCTGTATCTCGGTAACGGTTGGGAATCAGGCACATGTCGATATAATACTTTCTACTTTGCACCATTTGACTCTTTGGGTATTTCTTTCTTGACATTTCCTCCTGGCACACCCTGTGTGTGTGTATATATATATATATATATATATATATATATATATATATAATATATATATATATATATATATATATATAGGGTGAACCAAATGTAGGTGGACAGTAAATGATAACGTTTATTTTGAGAATACATATTTAATTTTTTTGTATACTATAATAAAAATAAAATTTAAATAAATTTAGTTATAATATTTAATATATTATAACACAAACACCATAGTTATAATGAACACCATAGTTATAATATAATATAACACAAACCGTATTCAACCTTCTGTCCACCTACTTTTGGTTCACCGTGTATATATATATAGAGAGTCAAAAGTCTCCATACATAGGCAAAATGGTCATAAGTAAATGATTATTTTATTTTTTTGTTGACGCGCGTTTGCCATGACGGGGGGGGGGGGAGCATCCGTATGTGCATTCAGTGTATTGGTGCCCACATAGAGTATATTTTGTGACTTACAAGTGATTGCATAATAAAGTGACCAGTTTGCCTATGTATGGAGACTTTTGACACACACACACACACACACATATATATATATATATATATATATATATATATATAATATATATATATATATATATATATATATATATATATATATATGACCGAAAGTTAAAACTAATTAATACCTTTGAAAGTTAGGTAAAAGTTAAACAAATTTCTGACGTTGTATAAATTTGAATAAAAAAACAAAAACGGTTTGAATGGTGAGATTGAAAGATGTGCACACACACACACACACACACACACACACACACACACACACACACAGGGTGGCCCAAGATAACGTAGATCCATTACTACAAGACAATAATTTATTTACTTGCGTAATGACAATCATACAATGAAGGGTGTTTTAGTACGATTGTACAACTGTCTTGTAGGAGTGTAAAATACAGTAATTAGGTTCATGCGCACGAATGTTCGAGTGTTAATATACACAATAACATTGATAAGAGTCGTGAAGGCTCGTGTTTATGAACGGTTACATCTTATTCGTGTAATTACATCGCTTCCAGACTGATCAACAAAATTAAGGGACAGTGAAATTGGTAGGATAATTCGATGGGTCACCGTTCTTATCGTCATGATGTACCGACCCGTTGTTAGGATTCCTCATTGAGCTTGTCTTTGTTACATTAACTCTTCCCCCTCTCTTGACCTCTTTCCCATGGCTGTTAGACGAGGATTAAATTACGCAGTTGCAGGGCCGCCGATAGGGCGGGGAAGCCGGGATAAATCCCTGGGGCTGAAAAGAGTGGGGGATAAAATCTAAAAATATTAATAAAGCAATTGATTAAATAAGAGAGAGGAAATATAATTAATGAACATACATTTCAGAGATATTATCATAGTCAAAGTGAAACGGATAAAATATTATCCGCGGTCCCACCAATCCCCAAGACCGACTGACAGATCTGGGAACCATCGTAATTGAAAGCCAGTTAGCCCGTACTTTAAATTTCATCAGAATCATTTACTAATTTGCTAGGGAGAAGGCAAAGAGAGTACGCTTCTAATTATGAAAATCTTGCAGTAAACAATTGTCTTGCTTGCATGGACTGGTACTGCATTTGTAAATTGTATCGTGATACAATTAATATAATCGATTCGGGAAAATAAAATGGTAATTTTCCTCCGAGTTGTTTATTCATACTGTATGTTTTGAATAGTAACTCGGACATATAATCAATTTGCTCGTTATATACACAAAAAACATCCATAATAAAAGTGAGTAAACGGGGGTGCCCATATACCAATCCTTCCCTCGGGGCCCGTGGCAGCTCTCGGCGGCCCTGCGCAGTTGGCATGCACTCTACAGGTAGAATCTGTATATTATACTATAAATTTAGATAATTATTATATTGATAAAATAACTTGGCGTTCATAGATTTTCGGCCACTGAACATTCGTAACAACGATTAATGATCAAATATTAACGGCTGATGATTTCGATTCAATTTTTTTTTTTTTTTTTGAACAGTTAATTCATTTTATGTTCAAAATTTTGTCATAATTTAAAAGAAATGTTCGTTCTTTAAAAAAAGAAAAAATCTTTTACTGTTCAAAGAAAATAGAAAAACTTAATGATTGGATTTGCTTGAGTCGAGGAAACTCCAGTAAAAAAAATTAGACAAAAAATCTAAGGATTTAGACTTTAAGCATCATTGCTTTCTTTTAACTTTTTTTTATTTGCTCTCGCTATATATATATATATAATATATATATATATATATATATATACCCGCAAGGGGGTTCTAAGCTCGTGCTCTTTAGTGCTCTTTGTGCTCGTTTGTACATGCTTGTTCCTGGAGGTTTCACGTGCGCCCTCCCGGCCCTAGCACCCAAGGATGATGGGGCTCGACCCTGCAGTCCTTGTCATCCTTGGTCTTTTTCCACTTCGACTGTCCCCTCCACCCTTTCTTTTTCCTCTGTCTTTCCTCTCACTTTTTCTTTGTTTTTCCGCTGAGATATGCCCTTTTAAATAGAGGCGAATCGGTTCTTCCCGAACTTAAAAAAAAAAAATATATATATATATAAATTATATATATATATATATATAATTACATTTTTTGCTGCAGTTTATCACTGGTTTTTACACGATTTTTTTTGTTTATTAAATTTCTCGTTAATTACATTGTTTTTTGGCCCACCTTAATTCGACTTCCCTAATCCTTCCCATTTTCCACTTCTCCCGCAGACTGGTCTCGTGACTTGGGCTTCCACGTTAGAGATCCGCCGAGTGGTTCTTCGGGACTTCGGTCACTATGACTGCATCGCCTCCAACGCGTTAGGAACATCCACCACTTCCATCCACTTCACCGAACCTACTAGGCCGCAACCGCCACTCTCCCTCAAGGTATGTTCTCGGTCGCCTTTTTATTTTTTTTTTAATACTTGGCACGTTTGGTATAAGGCAGGTTGTCTGCCCTCCCACCTTTTTTCTGGTGTTCTTTAAATTTCCTACTTTTTCCTACCTTTTGGACATGCTGAAATTACCTGGCAGTACTTGTTGCCATTACATTGATATCGAGCGCGTGATTTTACGCGGTATAAAATTGCGCATTTCAGTCATCCGTGCGTAAATATGATACAGTATATTATTTATTTTTACTTATCCTTGCTGACCCAAAGGTTAGTGTGTGTTGAATTGTCACATTTCGTCTTTTCCATACTGTTTTTATTTTAAAGAAATATTGATTGAGAACTATGAAGCATTTTGGAAATGATGCAGTGTATATCGGAGAGCTTCCGTCATTCAGTTGATGGGATCTCTATAACGTGGCAATTGTTATATTGAAGCGTTTATTATGAAAATGTTTTATTTTCACTATTTTAGAAGTGATGGTGCCCATTTGTGCGTTTGTGTTAAATAAGGCGGCCGGCCTTATTTAACACTTGGCATAGTCTCGCGACTGACGACTCGAGTCGCTTGTGAATTTACATTGACAAAATGGGAGCCCCGCACACTGCAGCGACCGCGACGCGATTACCCAGAATCGCGTCGCGGTTGCTGCAGTGTGCGGGGCTTCCATCCTATCAGTGTAAAATCCCACGCGACTCGACTTATCACGACCTCAGTCGTTAGTCGCGAGCCTATCTTGTGTGCGGCTGGCCTAAGTACTAAACAATTTAAAATAAAAATTAAAAGGGCTGAAAGCATAATGGTAACTTGCCCTTATAGTTAATTGTGACCTATTTTGAGTGTAACATTTGTTTTTGTTTCAAAAGTAATTTTCTTAAGTTTTCCAACTTTTCCAAAACTTCATACTTTTCTTACTCTTTTGTCAATTTCGTGTAGACAGCCTAGTAATGCTTATTTATTTATTCATTCATCGCATTGTCGCATCGAAAATTCACATTTGTAATTCGCAGTTCGTGTTGCACGCTCGTTTTCAGCCAATGAGTATTGCAATGACCTACTGCAGCTCGTGTAAAAGGGGCAGATCCTATATTAAGACGGACCAAACAATAAACGTTATATAGTTATTGCATATTTTGAAAATGTAGCGTTTTTCTGCTTTGAATTTATTATTATTATTATTATTTTGTAAAGTTCTCTATTATTCGCCTTCATTTTACAGTGTACCTCATCCAGCTAAGATATTATTGCATTTTCTTACCTCATTCTGTTCAAGAAAGTAACATTGAATGTAATGAAGGATTACCATTTAATGAAGAATAAATCAAAATAATTATTATTATTATACAAAGAATAGGAATGAAAAAATTCGACATTGAAGAATAAAAGTACGAGGAAGATTTGTCGTAATACTCTTAAATAAATAGGCGTTATCTTTTTCTCAGGTGATGAATACAACCCATGATTCCGTGATGTTGAAGTGGATGCCGGGATTTGACGGGGGAGCGACTCAATACTTTCGCCTCCGTTATCGCACCAAAGGGCGCAACGACCCTTACGCTTACGTCGATGTCTACGAACCCGACGTGACGGCGTATACGGTGACGGGGCTCCAACTCGGTACTGAGTATTATTTCTCCATCATGAGTCGAAATGAAATTGGCAATTCCGGGTACAGTGCAGAATTCGTCAGAGCTTTGACCTCTAGTGAGTATTATAATAAGTTTTCAAGCTGCTGCTTCCTCTTTCTTTTTTTTTTTTTCTTTTTTTCCAGTGCAAGTTTTTTATTTATTATTTTTTTTTTTTGTATATTATCATTTTCATCAATTATTGTGAAATTATAAAATTTAATTAATCACATTAATTCGAGATATATAATGTCGGGTCTTTTGTTTGATGTCGAGAGACTGGCCTTTTTGATGCCGGTGAACAGACACCACCAGCGGCCTCGTAATTAAGGACTTATTTTGCCCAAATTATTATTATAGTGTGCACTGGAGTTTTCATATAATTAAATACACGTTATTAAATTTAAAAAAAAAATATTGGACGCGGTAGTGTCGGAAAGTTTTTTAAATTAAAATATATGAACGTGTAAAGGCTTTTTTATTTTAAAAGTTCGTGTAAAGTTTCTTATTTTAATTAATTAATATGTGGAATGAGATCTTTTTGTCGGATCTGTTCTTCTCTTGTTTATAATTCTTTACGTGCGTAATATCAAACAATAGTTTGAAGTTACAAATTTAATTATGAGTGTTTTTTTAATAAAATTTTCATTGTTTTGTTTTCAAATACTTCAACGGTATTTTAGGGGACATCGGGGTTATACTAACATTATTTACTTTTAAATTTTAATTTGTTTCAGCTTCGTTGGTTTAATTTTCCATAACTGATCTTTGCGCGTTATTTACGTAGATGTATGAACTGCATGTGCGGTGGATGGCTTTTTTTTCTTTTTTACGCGCAGCTTCATAAAGCTAAGGTTTTTCGTGTCTTGAGAAAAAGGTCTCTGCTATCGTAATAAAACTTTTAAAATGTATAAAATTTAAATTGAATTTTCTTTTCGGAATAGAAATACTCTTGTTTTATCCCCGCATGCGGAATTTATATAAAAATTGATGCGCGGAGTACCACTATCACTTTGATCTTCGGGAGTATTTGTTAACGGGTGACGCACGTTGGGTGAAAGGAGAATAATGGGCCAGTATTGTTCATGCATGAAATAAGACCCGGTGTTGACAGTATAGAAACGCGTTTTTTATAACATTATAAAATTTCAAGATATGGTTGCTGGTAATAATAATAATAATAGATTGAAATCAGACTTAACACCTTTTATAACTTCTCCAGTCTTTTATTTACTAACGCATTCTTTAGGCTGATATTAACTAATATCTGGGGTAAACTAACATCTGGGTAGAAGGCTTTGCACTTGAAGGTGTAAATTGAATTTATAACTAACGTGTTAAAGTTAGTAACTAGTGAATTACATAAATTAGACATAGGCCAAGTTAAAATTATTAATGGTTAATATGGAAATTGGAACTACATTTCTTTCTGGAAACACTAAAATTATGTACAAATTTTATGAAACTCCGTCATAATCACGCAAATTTCTGTTACATTTATAAGATTGTGAAAAGAGAGATTTCGTGAAATCCCTCAAATTTCCAATAAATTTGCGCAATTTATACCTTGATATAAAATTGACAAGTGGATAACAACATAACCTAATCTGGTCATTATCTACTTTTTGTCAATTTTGTATCAAGGTATAAATTACGCAAATTTATTGAAAAATTAAGGGATTTCATGAAATAACTAGTTTCACAATCTTCTTGTAGCATATATAGGGCTTGTAGCATATATAGGGTCGCGTACGAAAGAACTATCGCCTAAAATGAATTGAAGTACGGGAAGATTTTTATATTACTAATATGACCCCCACTAAACATTTTTAGTGGTGGGAAAAATATTGTGGAGTGCGCTCGTTCTTTCATCCGTTCGTTTACGCTTTTATTTGTGCGTCGTAACTTTTGAACTGTTCAGTATTAATTGAAGAAAGTTCACGCAAAGAATGTTTCGCGAGCAAGAATTGGGTCCTTCCGTCAAAGGCCACGAGTTCACGAGTATAGGCGGGAGGGTTAATGATGATGTTCCCATAGTTCTTGTTTAAAGATGGCATGAGAGAATTATTTACGCTTGAATCTGTATATGTGGAATGGAACATAAACATTTAAATCATTTACATCAGCAAGCGGCTAAAAAAATCTACGGATACAAAATTCCGAAATGAATTCCCTTCACTGAAAAACCAATTCGGCGAAAATTCTAATTTATCGCAATTAAATAATTTAAAAAAATATATATATTATATATATTTATTTATATATATATATATATATATTTATTTATTTATATTATTTATTTATTTATTATTTATTAGTGTGTGTAAATTAATAGCATATTTGTTTTTGAAGTAAGAGTTTGAACACAACCTAATCAACTTCAAACAATATGGTTACTGCATATTCGACCTGTGATAAATAAGTAAAGTTAGGTATGGCCGATTATGATGTACTTATTTTTTTAACTCGCCAAATTTCACCAATGTTACCAATATACAATCTTAAAATGAAATAATAATACAAAAAATTCCCGAGTACTTTTGCGTGAATCATAAAGATTAGTACCTTCATATTTCTAATCTATTCTTAGAGTTAATTGAATGTAATAAAATTAATTGTATACATTTTTATTATATTCAATTAAAATTAATTATATAAAATCGAATCGCATAAGACTCTAAGGGAATTTCAACAACGGGCCATATGCGAATATTATAAAACAGGTTCGTGCAAATATGGCTCAAACTGCCTGTACAATCACCCCCAAAAATGCTTCTATATGATGAGGAATGGAACATGCAGGTACGGACCAAACTGCAACTTTTTCCACCCTCGTATGCGCAGACAATCAATTACGGAGAAAAAATGCCTGAACAGAGTGCCCGTATTTTCACATAAAGGGGACGCAAAGAGCAGCACGGGAAAGAACGGGTCATATCCGAAATAGACGTAATAACGAGAGTGATGAAACATAATTTTTAGAGGAAATGAGGATAATAAAAGCGCAACTTACCCTTCTAACAAGAAAAGAGAGCGCCGCAAATATATGCACCACAACATTACGTACACCACCCTCCTATTCAACACCACCCTTCTATTCAACACCACCCTTCTATTCAACACCACCCTTCTATTCAACACCACCCTTCTATTCAACACCACCCTTCTATTCAACACCACCCTTCTATTCAACACCACCCTTCTATTCAACACCACCCTTCTATTCAACACCACCCTTCTATTCAACACCACCCTTCTATTCAACACCACCCTTCTATTCAACACCACCCTTCTATTCAACACCACCCTTCTATTCAACACCACCCTTCTATTCAACACCACCCTTCTATTCAACACCACCCTTCTATTCAACACCACCCTTCTATTCAACACCACCCTTCTATTCAACACCACCCTTCTATTCAACACCACCCTTCTATTCAACACCACCCTTCTATTCAACACCACCCTTCTATTCAACACCACCCACCAATAATACAACCACCACAGTGGTATCAAGGGCCGCAACCCCAATACTCCCAAATGCAGCGGCCCAACCAATAACACCAAACGGGGACCGACATCGACCAGGAAACGACCATTTTTTAGGAAAATCGAGCACAAAGTTTAAAAACCTGGTAAATGCATTATATTTAAATATACAAGGCCTCTCTACTGACCATGCAGACTGCAAATTACAATACTTGCAAAATTTAGCGACGGAAATCAGCATAGATATCATATGCCTAACGGAAACACACTTGCATAAATGCGAAAAAGGCTGTGAAAACTGCATCGAGAATACTGAAATAGCATTGCTGGACTACAACATATACAGAGCAGATAGTGGCTAGACGAGGGGGAAGGTGTTGTATCTACGTGAAAAACACACGCACATGCGAGGTGAAAGTAAACAAATCAAACAGCACAGTCGAAATTATTATTTTAGAAGTAAAAGAACTGAACCTAACCATTATGGACGTCTACAGACCACCAAACACCACAAAAAGTGAATTCCAATTTGCCACTGATGAAATACAAAACGTGTTAAAATTAGTTGAAACTTCAGCAACAAATATTTTAATTTATGGAGATTTTAATTTCCCACTCATAATAACTTGGAAGAAAAATGAAGTCATATACAGTATGTTGAGAAGTTTCATGGCAACATTACAAAAGATGATAGAACCCAAGCAATAATGCTATTAGATATGATGGAACATTACGTTCTTACTCAGGAAATCTGTGAAGCCACTAGAGAAGAGAACGTTTTGGATTTAATTTTGACAAATAACAACGAGATGATAAATAAAAAGGTAACGCGCACAAATTTCTCCCACCATAACCTCATCGATATACAATTGAAGTTAGCACCCAGAGGTCCAAAAACGCATCCCAGAGAGGCAGAAGGAATATTTGAAGGCTTAAATATAAATTCAAAGAAAATAGATTGGGAAAGTGTAAATAAAAATTTAAGGGAAGTAAATTGGGAATTGATACTTCACAAGAAGACTCCAGAACAAATATATACTAGGTATATTGGAGACTGAAACCAAACCTATATTACTGTAGTATGTTCCAGAGACAAAAAAGAAAACGTAGCAAGCTTGAGAGAAAATTCAGGACACTATTCAGACAACGAAGCAAACCGTGAAACATCTCAACAGATGCAGAACTGATGCAAGGAGACTCAAATTAGAGAGGAAACTAAGCGAAATAGAAATGGACCTAAAGCAAACATTCATTCATACAAGACAAACGAGGAGGAAAACAAGGTAGCAGAAAACCAAAAAATAACCCAAAATACTTCTACACGTTTGCGAGAAGAAAAATGCAGTGTAAAGAGTATTGTTCGTTGATAGACGGGGAGGCCAAACACAAATGACCCCAAAATGAGCGAACTACCTAAGGAACAATTTAACTGTTAGCACCCTTAAGTCCGAGATGAAAGTAGAAAACTCAGACGAATTTTTCGATATTGATACAAATCGGCCAAAGACAAATTCTGGCATAAACCTATTAATGGACTTAGAGTTCTCAGAAGATGTAATTAAGGCTCTACCACAGATGCGAGACAATTCGGCACCAGGGCCAGACACATGGAGTGTCACGTTTCTGAAAAATTGTAGAGAGAGTATTGCCAAACCGCTATACTTAACTATGGAGGAAATCACTCGACACGGGACAAATTTCACTTCCATTAAAGAACGCGAACATTGTCCCCTTATTCAAAGGTGGTAACAGAGCAATGCCCAAGAATTATCGGCCAGTAGCTCTCACCTCCCACCTTATAAAATGCTTTGAACGTGTAATTAGAGGCAAAACTACCTACTACGTACAAAAAAAGAACTTGTACAACCCAAATCAACGTGGTTTCAGGGCTGGAAGATCATGCCTATCACAGCTATTAGACCACCCGAAGAAAATATTGGAAACACTTTGTCGAGGACAAAGCATAGATGTAATATATACTGACTTTGCTAAAGCTTTTGATAAATGTGACCATGGAATTATAGCATACAAACTTAAGAATACAGGAATTACTGGAAAGCTAGGAAAATGGATATTTAATTTCTTGACGCAAAGAACGCAGAGTGGTGGTAAATGGAGTCAAATCGGAAGTAGAGAGCTTTGTCCCACAAGCACAAGGGAATTGCTGTTCATAATGATGAGTGCGGATATTGATGCAGATATCAATGACAGTGTTGTATCATGTTTCGCAGATGACACAGATATATGTAAGGAAATATTGAACGAAGGCGACATAGAAAGATTACAAAACGACATTGAAACATTATTCCAGTGGGCAGAAGACAATAATATGAAGTTCAACGAAGAAAAATTCCAACTTCTAAGATATGGTAATAACAAGGAACTACAGAATAAAGGATACAAAACTCTGCAAGCCAAACAGATAACACCAAATCCACACGTCAAGGATCTTGGAGTAATAATGTCGTCGGATGGAGAACTCAGAGAGCACTATAACATCAAAATTACAACGGCTAGGAAAATAATTGGAATCATCTGGAGGAGCTTCCGCAGCAGAAAAGCAAACATCATGTTCAAATTATGCAAGTGTCTTGTCCTACCAATAATAATTGAGTATTTCTCAGCAGAGCTGGGCACTTGCGTTTTTTTGCCCGTTTTTTTGCGGTACTGCGTACTACTACCGCACTACCAAACCGGTACGCATAACGCAGTACCGCAAAGGATCGCTGAAAGTACAGCAGTACCGCTACCGCATTCAAATTTCCCGCGGTACTTTCCGCGGTACCGACCAACACGGTAGTACCGCAGTACCGCAAAAAAAAACGCAAGTGCCCAGCTCTGTTTCTCAGTACTCGCGAGCCCATACAGAAAACGAGACATTGCGAACCTTGAAGCTATACAAAGGACTGTTACGTCTAAGATAGAGGAAACGAAAGGTGATGACTACTGGTCTCTACTACAATCCCTGAAACTATTCTCTCAAAAGAAGGCGCGAGCGGTACACAATAATATACATACGGAAAATACTTGAGGGCTCTGTCCCTAACCTTAGAAATGAAATAGAAACAAACTTGAATGAGAGAAGAGACAGATTTTGTACTGTCCCAGCTGCGGTTGGACAAGAGGCCATGAAAACGAAGGTGGAAAATACCCTGGGAATACGAGGCCCAAAGCTTTTCGATGTCCTACCGAAAGAAGTGAGGAATCTCCAGCAGCACACCGACCTGAATAACTTGAAGAACCAGCTGGACAGATTCTTGCGCAAAGTCCCTGACCATGGCTAAGAGGAGGGCAGTAGTAGTTCAGACAGCAATTCCCTCCTTCACCAAATCCTGCAAATGAGGCGGGATGCTGCAGAGGGGTCGACCGCGGGTCGATCATGAACCGTCGTTCGAATTCACATAAAGTAACATAATACAAAAGTTTTGATTTTTATCTTTTATGGAATGAGTAGTAAGACGAATTCACCTTTTTTTCATACTATCACGCTATCTAAATAATCCCGTTAGGTAAGCGATGTCAAACGACGTCTAACGTCGTTTGACCTCGCTGTTCCAGTAAGCTGGTTGGATCCTCTTGTCCCTCCTTCCTCTCCCTCCTTTCAGATAATGTAGTAACCCGTAGATGGTTCGGATCGCGCGTAAAGCTGTAGTAGGTGCCTTTCATCACGTGACCTTCGCCGTTACGGGAGAGAATAAACAACCCTAAATATTATTATGGTAAACGATTGCGTAAATTTAAGTAGGGGTCCATTCGAAGCGCTATCCATAAAACCGTTTTTCTGGTCCCAAAGAAATTTTAAAGGATTGATGCCGTCTTCGGAAGCTATATACCCGATTTTTAACTATTATGGACTGTAGTGAAAAAGTAAGCCCAGTAATTCCGCGCGTCGTGTAATAAGTGGCATTAATTCATCTTGGTATAAATTACCCAAATGGTTAGCTTCGAATTTTTAGTTCCATTGGTTGGATCTATTTTAGATTATCCTTTCGAATCAATCTTAACCATCCATAAAATTTCCAATTAGTTTTGACGTCGGTTCATTATTCACAAAAGTGCCAGATGATAATGTGTTTAACTCTCTTTGAAAAGAGGAAGTTTGTATATTATTTATTCCCGTTCGATAGTGACTTCGTTTTTAGCTTAATGAAACGTTCATCATATATATATATTTATTTATTTTATTTCCCGGATGGTGTGGTGATAAAAGACGTGCTCAGGACGTTGCTTTGCGACGTGAGGACGAGGCCTCCTGCGCTGCACGTTTTAAGTTTTTGTATAAAATAAATCTAAGATTATTGTAGTTACTATATAAAATGAAATTCTTCAAGATGTGTTCTATCTAATTTAATTACGATTTAGTTATTTCGAGATAGTGATGTTATGCACTTAACCAATTATCAGGTCATCTCATAAGTAATGTCGTTTTTTACGATAGATTGTTTAAACTAGTCCTACTCGGTTTAAGCATAAATTTTCCGAAGGTTATAGCTAAGAGGAGATCTATCATGTTTCGCTACATACTTTACAGACCTTGACCAGTGAAAACGTGTTTTTTGCTTTGTGAACCCCTCATAAACATGGCGGTATCAGAAGAGTATATCAGGCATATATATAATGCTTTACGAGTTCAAAAAAGGGAATAGTGCTACTGAAGTAACGCGAAACATTCAGGAAGTTTATGGCACCGATATTCTGCATGTGAGGAAATGTCAAAGATGGTTCCGGAAGTTTAGGAATGGTGACTGCTATTTGACAGATGCAGCACGCTCTGGACGCCCTGCTGAGTTTGATGATGACCCACTGTTAGCCACACTTGAAGAAGACTTCAACAACTGTCGAAGAATTGGCCCAGAAACTCAATTCATCCCCGTCCACCATCCATCGACATTTGCAACAACTCGGGAAAGTGCCTAAGTTAGGAAAATGGGTGCCACATGAATTGTGGGTCGACAATCTGAGGGTGCGGGTAAATATTAGCACAGCTCTTCATCCCCGTGAACTCCAAGATCCGTTTTTGCACCGTTTAGTGACTGGTGATGAAAAGTGGATACCGTACCAGAATGTTAAGCGCCGTCGACAGTGGGTTTGTGCCGGAGAACCAGCGACACCACAGGCCAAACCAAATCTTCACCCTCGGAAGGTGATGCTTAGTGTTTGGTGGGATAAAGGTGATGTAATACACTTTGAAACCATACCACACAACCAAACAATCACCGCTCAAGTTTACTGTCAACAACTGGATCGATTGAACACTGCACTAAAAGAAAAGAGACCTTCTTTGGTTAATCGGAAAGGAATCGTGTTCCACCACGACAACGCACGTCCTCATACCGTTCGAATCACTTCTGCAAAAATTGAGGCGCTTTGGGTTGGAAAAACTTCCACATCCTCCATATTCTCCAGACCTTGCGCCTTCAGATTATCATCTGTTCAGGAGTCTGCAACACTATCTTGACGAGAAACAGTATACTTCTTTAGATGACCCGCACACCAGTCTTTGTACGTTTTTTTGCCTCAAAACCGCCTGAATTTTATAAACATGGCATTGAAAAGCTTGTCGGACGTTGGCAGTGTGTCATTGATTCCGATGGAAAATATAAACTAGATTAAAAAGTTTCGGTTGAATTTTTCTTTTGTCCTTCAAATTCCGATCTAAAAAAACATTACTTATGGGATGACCTGATAATTTAGATGTTAACCTATTAGTGCACATTGGTAGAATTTCCTAAAAGATTGCGTCATATCAATGACTCGTACCGAAGATCACGTGAATACGAGAAAAAGCGATACAATAATGACAAACAAATTGTCGGTAGGAAATTCTACCAATGACCACTAATGGGTTAAAAGCAATTTCGTGATGGAGACGATCTTTTTTTTTTTCCATTATTTTTTAGATTTAGGAACCATTCTTTAATTAGCTAATTTTAATAATCGAATAATTATCAGTATTTACTTGAACAAAATAAAAACATTTTTTTTTAATAATAACGGTGAAAGCTTAATAAATATAATTAATATAACTCTAAATTTGTTCAAAACCACCCTCGTAACACACTTACGCGAATTTATCAAGTTCGATACGAAGTTTTTAATCTGTTTATAGTTGACAAACGTGTGGCCAAAGTTCATAATCCAAAATTGCGTTAATATTCTGTTCGAACATATCAGTAGCGAGTCGGATAAAATTTTCGTAGTGTTCATTTTTGCTAAATGGAATAATGGACAGTTTTTAATAGGGAGTAGTGATGTACTGATATATATATATATATATATATATATATATATATATATATATATACATACATACAGTGGTGGGCACCGTTAACCAAAAAGTTAACTTCGATAACGATAATCCGTTAACCCCAATTTTTAACTCCGATAACGATAATCCGATAATTTTACTACAAAGTTAACGGAAGTTAACGATAATCCGTTAACGATAACTATTTCTTTACTAACATTTAAAAAAAATCAAGGAAAAAAGCTTTAAAACCCATAGAAAATGTTTGTTTATGCAAAATCCAACAATAAATAGGTATTTAACTGTATTTTTATCAAGTTTTGCAACTTTTTTGCTTAACTTTTTTTTTTATTTTTAATAAAAAATGTACTGATTACATGTTTTGAAACCCTTGTAACCACTAACCATTAACTAAGTTTTAATTTACCAGAGAATTTTTGGCGGGAACTGAAGTTATGGCGGTTAATTGGTCCGATAACGATAAATGGAAATTAACTTCCGTTAATAGTCCGTTAAAAAAAGTTAACTTCGTTAATTAAATGTTATCGGATTAACGCTTTAGTGCCCAACACTAATAAATATATATATATATATATATGTATGTATGTATGTATGTATGTACTAAATGTACTGATTTTCAGTCTTAGATCTGGTCTCTCTGCTTTTGGACGATACACTGTTTAGTTTGATACCAGAACAGTATAAGAATATCGGCTTAAGAATTTTTTTAAAGCGGATGAATTGGCGTACGAGTGTAACTCACTCGCGTGTTGTAAGCCATTGCGTGTTATTCTACCCGCGACAAATAAAGGTCCCAAAACAAGATATCAACTTGAATATTTGTTTTAATTGTAATGTATTATTTTGTAAATTTGATTTAAAATAAATTGGATTCGTGGGACACCATATATATCAGTGGCGACTCGTGGTATAAATGTATGGGGGTGCGATTTCATAAAATTTATAATTTTTAGAATTGTAGTACATAAACAATCACATGGTGCTTCCGTACGGTACTTATATGTCAAAAGAAGCCATAAATTTGTATTAAAAAAATATTTTAATAAAATATAAAAATAATTGTTGAATAAATTTGACTATAATAATGTACCACTGTACGACAACACGGACTCACAATAGGCTAGTGCGAATCCAACTGCCGCTCACAAGAGTACTGTACTTGTATTAACATATGCGGCTATGCCAGACGTACAATTCTAGTTAATTACAAATAAGTAATAATTTTAATAAAATACATATAAATGGCTTATATCATTATTACTGAAGTAACTATTAGTAAAAATAAAGTTATTATAAAAAAAATTCGCGATTGTACTTATATTTTCATTACAACAGTAAAATATAATTTATATTTACTTGAGCGAAAAATCTATCGCTCCATTCGGCTGCAATATTATTTTGTATTCAAACAGCGTACGCTGTTTGAAGCTATGCTATAAGTTTAGAATATTATGTACTGTATGAAGGCTTACTCAAAATGCCTCATGAATCATGATATGCCACATGAATTTTTAAAATATATTTCAAGAATATTTATTTTAATATCTTAAAATTAATATATTTTTTATCTGTTAAATTAATATTTATCGTTTCAAGCAAGGGGGAGCGACCGTTCCATCGCTCCTATACGCCAGTCGCCACTGATATATAATATATATATATATATATATATATATATATATATATATAAAGATGTTTCGACTTAGCATTAGATTCTCCTCAAAAGGGTTAAAATGCCGAGGCTGAACAGTCATACGTAATGAATTTCTATCGTTTTGGTGTTTATTTTCCATATTATTCGTTCGTGTTTGTATTTACATAACAGTTATACGTTCCCCCGCCGAGGTAAACCCAAATCGCTGAAATTGAAAGTAGTAAAGTTCAAACCGGGACTCGAATCCGTACCCCTGGTTACTCTAGTTTTCGCTTTCCCACGAATTGTTCATTCTGACGAAGGTCAGCTTTGTCGTCCCACCTCGGACCAACAGCTCAACGTGGAATCCGAACCATGATCCGCCAAGAAAATCTGAAATCACGAAATCTGAGTCGGGCTCGATTCCACGATCTCCGGGTTAGCGGGCCAGCATTTTAACCACTAGGCTACCCTTCGGATTTGCTACTCTGCGTGTTAACTATTATAGATTATAAGTATAGTTTAAAACTACCATTCCAAATAGCGTTTTAGATTCCACAATAAGAATTATTTTCATTGTATAATAATTTTTGTTTTAATTTTGTACTTCGTACACACACAATAATGAACTGAAAGTGATTTTTTTTCTGTTAAATGTTGTTGTGGTTGGGCTTTTAATGTAATGATTATTTGCTTATAATGATATTTATTATATCGAACTTTGTGCTGTACTGGAAACTTCAACGGTTTTTCTATACCAAATTTCGTTTAACTGCATACAGTGTCTGTTTGATTAGGGCTAACGTATGGGAAGTCGAAACACGAAATAGATTTTGTAGAATTTATTCACTTTAACGTTTTTCACACGGTGATTTAAGGGTAGGGCGAATTAAGATTAATGACATTGAAAGCGAGAGAGAGAGAGAGAGGTAGGTTAAGTCGGCCTAAGCCTATTATAATTAACGAAATTTACATTGAAAAGCATCATGAAACTGTGTTTGCGATCACAAAAATCGGCTAAAATTTTGAAAATGATGCGCAGCGTTGACAACTGCCACTGTTCTTCTCTTGAAGCTATTAACATTGGTGTTCCTCAGGGTTCTGGCCTGTCACCCACCTTCCTTTTATTTATCAGTGATATATTAGTCGCATTTTTTGTCCTATCCACTCTTCAATTCACGAAGTGTCCCTCTCGACAATCGCTCCATGATCCGCATAGGACGGCTATGGTACACCTAACCTCTGATCTTTCTACTATTTCTGATTGGGTCAGGAAAACTTCGTGGCTTTAAATGCCTCAAAAAATCGGTTCCTTCATCTGTCTTCTCGTCACAATCTTCCGCAGGACTATCCCCCCCTTCCCTTCACCCTTTTCTTAACATTTTTGGCGTTTCCTTTTCTCGTGATCTTTCCTGGAAGGATCACGTTATACTCTTTCCAAAATAGCTTCTAAGAGGTTGGATGTGCTGTACCGTCTCCGCAGTTTCTTTACCCCCCGCTCAGTTGCTGTCGGTACAGTGGTCTTGTCCGCCCCTGGAATGAGTACGCTTCTCGTGTGTGGGGTGGCTCAGTCCACACAACTCTACTTGATTGGGTGGAATCAAAGGCTTTTCCTCATCAATTCCCCGCCTCTTATTGTCTTTAATCCCTCTCCGCCGCGATGTTGTTGCCTCGCTCGCTCTCTACTATAGGTATTATAACGAACACTGTTCTTTCGAACACATTAACTGCATGCCTCCTCTTTTAAGGAGAGCAGGCAACACTAGACTTTTGACACATTCTCATTCTTTTTTTGTCCAACTATCTAACGCAATGGTTAATTCGGTATTTTCGATCTTTCATCTATTCAACCGGTCAACTTTGGAACAACCTTCCTCATTCCATCTCCCCCCGTCTATGACCTCCAATGTTTCAAACGCAGTGTGTCAAGGCATCTCAAAAATCCCGGACCTTGATTTGACTCTCTTCTTCCTCTATGTTGGGGGCGTTTTTGCGGGCATTCACCCCTCCCTTACTGCATAAAAAAAAAAAAATCAAAGCCAATTACTCTCGGCATACCAACTAAGATTCTCTCTCTCTCTCTCTCTCTCTCTCTAATATAAAACAAATTTCATTAATTAACAATCGCATTAATTCCACTTATTACAGTGTACTGAGTTTTAATTAAATTATTTCTATATAAAAGCAGCGTATTTGAAATCTGTGTATATAATAGATTATGGCATAAGTATGCAGTATATATGTACGCTGTTCGTATGTACGTTTAAATCCCTTTAATGTATATAGCTTTATAAATTTTTACTTAAAACTATTTCCATAGCGTAGCAAAACGGTTCATTTAATTCGTGAGAGTCTAAAGAAGGGAGTCATTAAACATTAAAAATTTAAAATTCCTCCAAGAAACTGGGATAATGAAAGGACACGAGAATCCGAAAGAGCTTTGAAGGCAATTGAATGAAGGGAGTAATGAAGAGACGGCGAACATCTCCTCATAATCCGTCTGATGTCCTCTCCAGAAGCGCCACTCCGGACTCGGCTTTTAAGTGTCTATTTCTAAGGCTTTCTCATTAAGAGATCTTAAAAAGTGGGGTGCGCGAACGAAGATCGACTCAATTTTACTTTCCCTTAAGAGTCACAATTGAATGCCGAAACATTTTTTTTTATTATCGGTGCGTGATAAGGAAGATCCGTTTCATTTAGCGGAAGTGGACGCGGAAACGTACGTTAGTCGCGAGCGACCTGGTTCTCGTTCCGATGCGAAACAATTGATTGTAAAGTCGGTCAAGCGCTCTCTTCAATTCTGTTTTATACCGCCTCAACCCGTTTCATAATAGGGGTTTACGTTATTTTCTTTATTATTGAAGAACGTATTAACGTAATAAAATAGTCTTTTTCAACGATAATGGTAGTTATAAAAACATAAGATTGTTATTTTTATACGAGCTTGTATATAATATATAGGCCATTTTGTTTATTCACTTATATTAAACTTACGCGCTACGGTTATCGGTTTTTTCCCCTTTTTAAAACTCTAATAATAATAATATTTTCCTTAAATATTTCAAATTTGGAGTCAGGAAGTACGAAACAATAAAATTAAAGTTATAAATTTATGTTTCAGAAATATTTAAATTAAAAAATGCGAACTTGCTCACTAAAATGAAAACTTTATTATTATTTTAAATTGAGTTTGGAAACTTTTTGACTAATTCCGGATTTGATATTGTTAAACTTATAAAAAGAAAGTTACTTATTTTATCATCAGACTGTTAAATCATTATTGTAGTTAATGATAAAAGTTGGAATTTGTGTGGACGCTAATTCACGCTTTTGTAGCTTTTTAATTTCGTATAAAATGCAAATACGCCGAGCCTGGAAGTATATGTGTATGTAAATCATAGCAAAATAGGATTCTTTGTACCTCCCGAAAATAGTGGAAACTTTTAACTAATTTTGCTCATCAGTCGTATTCAATGAGATTCTACATTTTACTTCTACCTTTCCCAGCCACCTCTTTCTAATGGAGTACGTGAAATGGCTCGGAGTTTTGGGGCGAGTAGAGGGCTGCTCCGTTTCAACGTTAAAAGAGTTACAATTGAGTTTAGAATGACAAAATTGAATTATTTTTTAATGGGAATAAATTTTAAATATGGTGGAGTTAAATTCATGTTTTGGATTTTTAAATTAAAACAGTTTGTTGACGAGTTAAAAAGTAAAAATGCGAATTTAATTTACCGGTTAGTGCAAAGCCTCTTCGAGATGCATGATGATGATGATGATGATCTTTCGTGTTTGTGGCGCCTCTCTCGTTTTCTCACCTCTTTCCACCACCCGTTTTAGGCGAGGCTCCGCCCACGCCCGTTCCTTCCTCGAATGTTGGGCGTGAGGTGGGCGGTGCCCCTTTGCCCGCCCTTTGGGTAGTGATTGTGGTGCTTGTGGCTACGGCGCTTCTCGCTCTTAATGTCTCTGCCATCGTGTGCATCATCCGACGGCGTCGCAGGAAGAGAGGGGCCGGGGGGGCCAAGAAGTTCCTTTCCCCTCCTAAGGGGATTCTCCAGAGGGAGCCCTCTATCCCCCTGGCGGGGGTATCCTCCCACCCTTCATTCGGTAAGTGACAACCCTCAAAATCCTTTTCCGCAGGTGAACCCCCGAAAGGCAAAGATGAGGTCCTTCTCAACCAGCTCTTGGAGGACCGGGGGCATATACCCCAGTTGGTGATTATTATCGTCGCCATCGTGGGCACGACCGTCGTCATCATCAATATCGCCCTCGTCATTTGCCTCGTGAGAAGGAAAGCGGGAAAGAGACGAGACGACGGTAGGCATTGGGAACGATAAGTTTTTAAAACTTTATCCTTCGGGATTTGGGAATCCACGTCGGTCCCGAAACTGTTAAGAAGGCTTAAAGGCTTTTATCGAGTTACGGTGACGCATAGAACATCGAGTTAACAAAAGTAGGCGTAAAATGGTCTCTTATTTCGTATTCTATATCCTGACGACTGTCGAAATAAACATTTTAATAAATGAAGATAACCGAGTCTTTATAAAATATTAAAAAAAATAAAAACCTTCAAACGTGCGCTTAAAATTTCTCCTTCGATTGCGATATACACGTTATCGATTCATTAAAGTATTTGATGAAACCATTCACTTTTTCCGAAACTTCGAGCGTTGAAGAAACAAAAATGTCCAATTATACTAGTATGTTTTCGTTTTGAGTAATATACGAAGCGGAAAACGAAGTTTGTTCTGGAAAGCAAAAATAGTGTTCTCTCCCTTCATTGTTGTTTACAATTTTCTTCAATAATAAAACGATCTTGGTTCACTGAATAGAATTTTTAAATTTTTAAACCTAATAAAACAATTTAAATAGAATTTCATTAAATTTAAAAAAGTCGTTTCAGATTTATCAGATCTTAAAGAAACATTTATTAAATTCTAGACTTTGTTTGCGGTATCCACATCCATATATATGGGATGAATTTCACAATAAAACACGTGAAATGAATAAATGCTGCAAACCCACAGTATATATATATATATATATATATATATATATATATATATATATAACCTCGATGTAAATCATTTTATTAATAATTGACATGTCACAAGTAACTGTTTTAATTGTATGACTGTCGAACGGCGTGGCATAATGACTGGCATACTTCAACGTTGTGGTTGGCATGTAGGATTTAACGTTCAAACAATAGTTGCTGGTTGGAAAGAATAACTTATTAGTTGGAAGGGAACTGAATTCTTATTTCCATAATTTTTTTCATACTGGTTTCTGCTTTGTGAGATAGCCGAAGGAGGTCCAACTTAAGTTTATATTTGGCATTTTATCGTTGCAAGCAAAACGATCAAAAGGGAAAGTGTATAATTATTATTAATTTAATCTGTCATTCTGGTTTTCTATCATTCTACGTTTTTGGGAAGAATTATGTGATGCAAAAGCTATTGAGCAAAGCATTTAAAAAAAAAAATAAAAAAAATAAAAAAAAAATAATCGAGGGTGCCTTGCCCCCTCTTCCCGCCCCCACTTTTATTTTTTTCATTAGTGGTGTGGTGAGGGAATAAAATATATTAAATATTTTAACATGCCATTCTATTTTCTATATTTAATGAAGCTATTTGTAATGCGAGATTTTGAGGGGGGGGGTATAGTTGGGCGAGAACGAAGGTTGATAGATTTGCTCTTGTCCGTTTCCCGTTTGATCAGTAGTTGGATGGGTGACCGTCCTGCGCGTTCGGATGATAGAGCGACCCGTAGATGGTTCCAATCTCGCGTAAAGGCGTAGGTCCCCTACGTCAAATGACCTTTCATGTTACGAAGGTGGTGGTGAAATATATATAAAGAAAATTATTTCATGGAAGTAACGCGTGAATAATATTTGATGAAAATAACCACGACGGAAAAGGAAAACGCTAAATGTTGCTCAAGCGCTATCGTCCAATGAGTGTTCCTGAGGATGTCATTAGACGAAAGCGCTTGAGCACTATTTCGTGTTTTCCTTTTCCTTCCTGGTTATTTTCATCATACAGTATGATATATATAATTTTAACTTTTTAAATAAATGTTTTCCCCTCCACAAAAAAGTGTATATTATATATATATATATATATATATATTATTATATTATATATATATATATATATATATATATATATATAGTGTGTAGGGTGTCCCAGAAGTCTGGACTCGTAGGGAAATAGACGTTATATTTTTAAAAAGTGAAACAAACTCATTTCTAATGTCAATTTTACATATTTCAGGAAACAAATACCCTGATGGCTCAGTATACCAGTCAAGAGGGTGGAACTGGTATTGCTGCTCGTTTCCGAAAAAGCCAGAGGGAGCCATGTTCGTGAAATAACTGACATGCCTCCCTCTGGCTTTTTCGGAAACATGTAGCCAATACCAGTTCCACTTTCTCTTGATTGGTATACTGAGCCATCAGGGTATTTTTCTTAACTAAAATATGTAAAACTGACATTAGAAATGTTTTTCACTTTGAAAATATAAGTCTATTTTTCCCTATAAGTCCAGACTTTTGAGACACCGTGTGTGCGCGTGTATATATATATATATTGTGTCCGCGCGTGTGTGTGTGTGTGTGTGTGTAAAATCTATTATTCCCGATGGTATTAATCTAAAGTTTGCTAATGAACTTGTTAATTAGTAAGTTTATAAATTTTGATCTTGTTTACAAAGGTAAAGGTAGGGAGGACTTTAATTAACAAATAAAATTTATTGAAGCCGAAAATAAAGATTGCAAAACATTTTGGAGGAGACTTTTTATAACTACTGAAACGGTGTTTGAATTTAAGTTTGTATATTGCGTTTGTTCATTATTTATTTTATATTTTTTAGTTTAATTTTGTATTGCGAATTTAGTTTTGAACTCGGAGATACTTAAAAGCTTGCATCTTTTCAGTTATTTTGTAGTATTCATTAAACAAGGCTTATGAAATGTAATTTCATTATAAAATTTTTATGTACGTTTTTTGAAACCTTATGATGTAATAAATCTTTAAGAATTATTGAACGTTTTTGGTAATTGAATAGAAGCTATTATTATTATTTTTTTTTTTTCGTATCTGAGAAGGGTATTAATTTTTTAGTTTTGATTTCTTAGGAAGCGACTTAGCGAGCAGTAAAAGTACGACAAATACGATGTACGCCCCTTCGTCCTACAACGACACCGTGGTCGGAGAGACGCTCTCGTCCATTTCCGAGAAGTCTAGGGAGAGCTACGCGCAGGACGACTCCGTTGGCGAATATGAGGTGAGGGTTCTTCACTTTCAGCCCTCGCGTGCGGCGTCATTCTTAGCTTGTACCACTTTTATTCTCGCATAAAAAATTATTTATTGTTAGTTACAGTCAATGTTCCCTCTAATTTTTTTTAGTCCGTGTGCGCAAGAAATTTTCGTTGTGCATACATTAGATTGATGGTGAAAAATTGTGCAAACTTTTCTGAGCGCTATTATCTTCCAAATTAAATATATATAAATATTAAATACTTAATAAATATTATTTCCATAAGGTGATAGCTTGATCATTATAGTTCTATTAAATGGATATTAAAAAACTGTTTGCAATATTATATATTCTTAAAAAAGAAAACATTTTATCCATTCTAAAATATGAATAAAATAAAAAAAAGTAAAATAAAATTCAACAAAATAAAGAAATAAATAAACATAACATTAATTGAAAATGACTATTTAATTATCATTTCTCAAAACAATTTTTAGCATTTAGCAATTTAAAATAGACTATCAAGATTAATACATGATTTTATCCATTCACAAAATAGGAATAAATAAAAATAAAAAAATTCAATAAAATAAAATAATCAAATAACATTAAATGAAAGTGCCTTTCATTTAAGTATGATTATGATTTCTCCCTGCGATCTTTAGCATTTGCCCATTCCAAATAAACTCTATGAAGATTAATACATCCGTCATCATTCAGGTAACTTTTAATTAGCATGAGCATGTCCAAATGATTTTCTTTCAAGCGGTTTCTTAATTTGTTTTACAGAATTCATTAAACTGAAATATTTGAAATTACTTCATTTACTGTCGTGACTCATGATACGCTTGAGCCTGTGCGCATTTTATTTTGCTGTGTGCGCGGGCTTCACAACGCGTGAGCGCGCGCACACGCGCACACCTTAGAGGGAACATTGGTTACAGTATGTACTGTAATGTTTCGTAATGTTTGTCGGTAATATTTTAGTGTTGATAACAACAATAGGAGTGTGCGTGTGTGTGGAATTAGTATAAAACAATTGGAAGTTAATTTCTAGTGATGATTGTGTTCATACAAGCATGAAAATTTATATGCAGAAGTTTCCGATTTTACTGTGAAATTGTTAATATATTATTAAAAACGTGACCGTGGTCATGAAAGTTTTATCTTCCGGTTTCCATTTGCACGAATGAATCGGCAGTTTGTTAATTTTAAGGTTAAAATGGTTTAATTTTAATATACAGTTTCGGGCTTCCACAGTTAACCTTTCACGAATTTTGAGAGTAAATTAATCCTCTTAATTTTACACCCAAATTAGTTAACTAAATTTCATATCCTGAAATCCTCCCTACCCCCTCCTGGGAGCTTAAAAAAAAAAAAAACTCCCTTCTCCCTAGTTGCATAATTAACGTTCCCCACCCTCGTACATTTTACACCCCTATTGACTTTTTGTAAAAATCCCTGAAAATAGTTTGATTTAAAAAATATAAAATAGAGTGTCAATTTCTCCAGCAGCAGCAGTGTGCCCTGATGCCATGTTATATCGATTTGGTCTCTTTTGTGCCGTAGTTAACTTTTGTATTCTATTTTTGCATTTGGTAAATCGTAAATGAACTGTTTCCATGGACAATTTTAAATCTTTAATTTTGAAATTGTAACTCATTAAATGAAGCGATTTTTAATACCAAATGATGGATTGTGTGATGCATACTTTTTTTTTTTAGATAAATTTCAAGTTGAAATTAACATGATACACTTTAAAACTCCAACTGACGTTTGATCTTTGACTTTTCCCCTTTAAAATGGACAATCGGCAGGAATATTATATATTACAGGGTGTCCCGACTTAAATGGCAATAAAATACATTTGTTTTATTTTATTGTCATTTAAGCCCGAACACCCTGTATAATATAAACTGAGTTAGTTTAGGAACTGAACAATGGTTTGTACAAATAGTGAAGTGTGTGTGTGTGTGTGTGTGTGTGTGTGTGTGTGTGTGTGTGTGTGTGTGTGTGAAACGTAACGGCATGCTGTAATAATGAGTAGATATTTAGATATTCGTAAGGACATACCCGTTCCTCTTCAGGAGCAGACCCACAAACACGCAGCTTCTACATACCTCATCGATCAGATTGACCCCCCACCAGAATACGCGAGTCAGACACCTTCTTCACAACCTTCGTCAGCCGCCTACGACCCTAATGAAGACGACTACGCGGAAGTACTCAGAAGGAACGCTTATAATCACCAGTTAGGTAGGGAGAGTTAGTGTTTGAATTTTAAAGGACAAGATAAAACTAAAAGAAATTGAGGTAATTTGGATTTTTCATTAAAAAAAAAAAAAAAAAAAAAAAAAAAATCCTCTTGATAAAGAATACATTCACGTTGGTCTAACTCGGTTTTATGATAATGTCCAAAATTTCATGATTTAGAATTCGGTGGTTCCCAACTTTTTTGAAGCGATGGCCCATTAGAGCCGATTCGAATAACTCAGCTCACCTCCCATGTTGCTAAGCTGGTATCATGTTTATATAAGGTTTAATAAACAAATTTTTATTAACATGATGCTAAAAGACGAGCAAGTGGGCCATGGCCCACCGTTTGGGAACCAGTAGTTTAGATTGTCTTCACCGTAATTTGAATATTTTACAAATTTTAATATCTCAAGTTCTTATTTTATTAAACAGACCGTAAATGTAAAATAAACTTTGAATCGCGGAACAAAGTTAGTGAGCAAAAGAGCGATTTTTCAGTGGTTTAAAGACTTTTAATTAGTTTCGTAATTAACGAGTGACTTTGGTTTTCAAATATATATATATAATTAGTTAAAGGCCTTATCTTAAATAATTAGCGTAAGTTTGTGTACCAACGAGGCCCGAACTCTAGGGTTGTTTTTGGCGTTTTAAAAATTCTTAGTTGTTGCCGTTTGCCAGCTAGATTACTGATTTCTTAGCCTATATCCCCTAAAAAGATGTTTTTCTCTTATTAAATTTCCTGTCGATTGATACCCATTACGAATTTCTACGTCAATTCCTTCCATTTATACAATTGGAAGGAATTAACGTAGAAATTCGTAATGGATATCAATCGACAGGAAATTTAATAAAGGAAAAACGCCTTTTAGGGGGCATAGGCTAAGAAATTTAATTTAGCTAGGAAACGGCGAAACTACGAATTAAAATTCTAAAACGTCAAAACCATCCTAGAGTTCGAGCTTTGTTGGTACACTTAACCAATTAAAATAGTCATTATCGTAAGACCTTTAAATAATACTTAAAAACCAGTCGTTCGTTAATTAGGAAACTAATTATAAAGCTTTAAAAACGCGCGAATATCGCTATTTTGTCCGCAATGTTGATTCCGATTTAAGGTTTGATGACGTAATTGATCCGGAGGCGTATAATCAGTGATGAGGGACAAACTGGTACACCGCTCGAGCAAACTATCGACGCCCATTGCGTAAACTTCCGGATTATTATTAACATCGGGAGTCGAACCCCCGATCTCATTGTCTTCGCTTCATTTACGAGGAAAGGGTGTTACCCATTGAGCTTCTGGCGTTGGTCATTTGTTGGATAGGGGATAAATTTCAAATGGGTTTTACTTATTATCGTTTTACTTCATACAGGAAAGAGCACACCCCGCCCTCCCTCAAGGGCGACACACTACAGCACCTCCCCAGAATCCCGGGGTTACATCTCGTACTCCTACACCCCTTCCCCAACGGGCATCCCCAATGGTGCTGCCCAGTATCACGTAGGACCTCATCACCCTTCCGTCAATTTAGGCATCCAAGAAGGGGGTGCTTATTCCGGGGGCGAGCCTTTGAACGTGGAAGCGTTGGAGTCTCAGCAGAGTGCTATTCATTCCTTGGGGCTTGACACCCATCCTCCCCCTCCAATGGGGCTGGAGCAACACTCCATCCCTTCGGATCACCCCAGTCTCACCCTGGACCCCAATTCCATCACCATCGACCATCCCATTCTCACAGACCTCACCCGGAATGGGGACCTTCGGGGGCAGGCCCCCACACACTCAACCTTCCACCCTAATCCTTCACCATCCACGTACAGCGAATCGGAGATGGAGGGTCACCTAGTATGATCCATGTATAGGGATTAAACTAATTCTAATGTAACCTTGTTTATGAGCTAATCTAACCTCTTACGCTTTTAATTCAACTCACGTGATCTCAACCACCTCTTATTAGACGTTTATTGGAAACTCCTACCACCACGATCGGGTTAATAGACTACGTAACGCCTGGTAAACCTTCAGCCATAAAGTGTTAATGTAAGCGATGAGAATTTTCAAAAAGAATGTTCTATGTTCATACCTTAAACTAATATATTTGAACGCTATATAATTAATTACTTAAATGGTAAATGCGAAATTGCATCCTATCGCTTCGCGGTTTTATTAGTGAGGTTTAATCCCATCATTAGATGGTATTACACTAATCAGAAATACCATAAGAGGAGGTGCGTTTAAAGTGCTAATAAATTGTACTGACTTGTAATGTATTTGGTCTTCCGAGTTCTTGATTAGAATTAAGAACGAAATATGTAGATGAATAACCTCGAAATGATATATTTATAAATATTATGTACATTATTATTATTATTACTAAGTATTTATTTCCTGATACTAACTACTTTTGTAGATACATGAATATTTACAACCAAAGAAATAGTTTTTAGGCTATTTAAAAAAAATGAAAGAATTTGTATACACAGTTATTTACAATGGTTGTATCCACGTTATTGATAATAGTTATTTATTTTAATTTTTAGTGTTATTCAAATTAATAGTTATGATGAAATATGATAAACAATTATTGTAGAGTCCAAACTAGGAGGCTAGTTAATAATCTCCATATAAAAAAAAAAAAGGTACGAGATAGTACTGTATGGTCGACTTTAGATGTTCTCCACATTTCATGAAAGACGGAGTCATATTTTTACTTTTATATTAAAATTTAAATAATTTATCGAGTTATAAACTCCACTACAGAATTAGTTTGATATTTTCATATTATTACCAACTTGAAACTCAGAAGTAATGAAGATTATTGAAAAATAACCGGTTTTGCTCCAAAAAAAAAAACACTTCAAATGAAAACGTGCGCGAAAAGAATATGAATATATATATATATATATATATATATATATATATATATATATATATATTATTCCACTTATGTATTTAATGGAAGGACTATTATATGTACAAATGATAATGTAAATAATATATTATGATGATACCCTTATTAATTTAAATACGCTTTTAATCCGTTTATATAAAGACTTAAAGGCTAATAACCAAATACTTTAATAATACCAAAATATTCTGTAAATACTAATCCTACTGATGATTGCTTTAATACATCAGTGAATAACGTCAGTTCTAGTCAAGTATCACGCCCATTACTGTTTATTATAATATATATATATATATAAAATTATTTTTGTATTTATAGATACCAGTACTCTAATTTTGAAAATTCGCTATATGATAGCATTAAGGTCTAATCTTGTAGATCTATTTTCAACTGTAATTTGACGAGTTACTGTTACGAAAAAGTTGGATTTATGTATATAAAAATTTTATATTAAAAGTTATTCGTTATTTAGTATTCGTGTATAAAATAATAACCACCTTTTTCAAAACTGACTAAATAAGGAATTTAAAACACTTAATTTCTTTATATTCAGCTTCATTTTTAACCTATTTCCAGGTTGGTAAATGTGTAAATACTGTATAAAAATAAAATTGTAAAAAATATTGTATCAAACTTTTTGTAAAGCCCTAACAAACCAATAAATGTGAAACCATTCTGATTGGTTTTAATTGTCCATCTTTTTCTTTTTACTCAAGAGAAAAATCATTCAATCCATCCGAAAGACACATTTCATATAGGCAAGTGTTTTGTCACGGCTAGTGAAACGGTTTACCCCCGCTCTTTAATATCGTTTTCTACGACAATAACCGCGAGACTAAGACTACCTAGAATTATCATTAGATTCATTACTCTGCTACCACTATTTATTGTTGAAAACCGAGATTGGGTAAGGGTGATTATGAAATCTTCAACACAGACTCCTGTATCTATCGAATTTGTTCGGGTATGGCAAGGTGTCTACTGTAAGGGTGTTCTAACCTACGCACGCGGACATATTTGTGCCCGCGAAGCCATTTCGGTGTGCCCGCTTGCGAAAAAGTTTGACCAACCCTGGTCTACGGTTTGTGTGCAATTTCATATTTTTTCAACATGATACAAAAACTATATTCTGTATCCAAACTATTAACAGTAATATTAAAAACGTGTATATGTATTACTAGCGATGCGACTTAAAAATAAAAATGGTTTTTAACGTTTTTTTAATTTTTTTTAATGTTACTGAAAAATAATTTCACTTAAAAATATGAACCTAAATAGTGATCAAACTATGTAGTAACCTTTCGTCATTCGTTAGTAATATCGTAACGGTCATTGTTCAATATCGAGAATAAATAGTCGTGATGAATTTTTAATGTACATTTTCAACACCTTAAAAAATAATAATCTGATAAGATTTATTTAAATATTGAATAAAATACTACCCTCAAAGTGATCAAATAATTGAAAACCTCCTTTGACAATACTCTAGGACCACGTTAACTCAAATTATTAATATGATTAACAGTAACTTAATAATAAAATTTGTAATATTATTTACGTGTTAAAAAGTATTTTAACATAGTCGATCATGGCATGGCTACGATTTCGAATGTGGGTTCCTTTCCTATCCCTGATTGCTCCTAACGATTAAAAATGGAGAAGAGTTGAAAGTATTAGATATGCTCTTTGGTAGGGTTTACTAATAGGTGATCCAGAACTGCCCAAATAAAACTAAAACAAACAAACACATTTGGCATATTGGTTAAACTTTAGCACAAATGCGATCGTCAAACGGAAAAATTTAAATGGTAACCCTAGTTATTAAGACTAAACCAAATATAATTAATTAATTAATTAATTAATTAATAAAATCTCAAGATTTTTACACGCAGAATGGTAAAAGTTATGAAAACCAAATATTGAAGTATTTTATTTTATCTACATTTTCATTTGAAATATAAAAATCTGAAAAAAAAAAAAAAATTCTATGCAAGTATTTTGTAACTATGCTTAAATTGCACAGAGCAAAAAAAAAAACCCTGTAAAAACTAAAATGTGTATATATATATATATATATATATATATATATATATATATATATAACGTAAAGAACGACGCTTGTATAGGAGATATTTCGCGCAAGACGAGAGAGAACGAAACAAATGAAAAAATGAGGTAACCACCCGGGATCTTCCGATTGCCGGTCAGATGCGATACCATTACACCATGGGCCTCACTCTTCCAAATGACGTAATTCTTCTACATACTCGCAGAAACCAATGCCCCAAGGGGGCACCTCCCGCATGCCGTAACATTATATACATTCAACTGCAAAGAACACGCAGTATAAATAACGTAAAGAACGACGCTTGTATAGGAGATATTCCGCGCAAGACGAGAGAGAGAGAACGAAACAAATGAAAAAATGAGGTAACCACCCGGGAATCGAACCTGGGATCTTCAGATTGCCGGTCAGATGCGATACCATTACACGAGTAATGTAGAAGAATTACGGCATTTGGAAGAGTGAGGCCCATGGTGTAATGGTATCGCATCTGACTGGCAATCGGAAGATCCCGGGTTCGATTCCCGGGTGGTTACCTCATTTTTTCATTTGTTTCGTTTTCTCTCTGTCGTCTTGCGCGGAATATCTTCTATACAAGCGTCGTTCTTTACGTTATTTATACTGCGTGTTCTTTGCAGTTGAATGTGTGTATATATATATATATATATATATATATATATATATATATATATATATATGTGTGTGTGTGTGGGGGAATAAAGTCTGGAAACGAGTTTTCTCAGAACTGTAGGTTATCTGCAACGAAAAAAATCTTAATATTTCCTGTTTCCAGACTTTATGGTCACCCTGTATATAATATAGTGTGCTAACCACAATGTCTCGAGCTTCCCGGAGGTAACAAGACGCGTTCAATACAGTCTGATGCAAAGAATTAAAAAGAAATAAGCCAACCCAATTATTCCTGCTATAATGCCATCTAAGCCATGGAATTCATGGTATGAAAAAGTTTATCTGGAGCTCCACTTAACTTCAATATTGCTATTGTTCATTATTTGTATTTTTCTTCTTATTACCCCTGTGTTTTCATTGATTTTTATCTTAGGTTTGTATTATTACTGTTTGTTTTATGGTCTGCCAATAAACTTTTTGATTTCATTTATATAAATTAATTTTAGTCGAGCCTAATCGGAAATTTTGTTTGCAAATGGAATGGATGTGGACATATGGCTATTTGAATTAAGTGGAAGCTATAAACATAACTAATTTAAATAATATTAACTGGCCGAGCCCATTTGCGTCTGACTGAATGCTAATTACTCCCGCATAATTTCAACGGGAATGGTTTAAAGCCCAAACATCGATTTTAGGCTGGAGGTTAATGACGAATAGGGTGAGGTGGGGGGTGGGGCCCTCCTGTAACCATAATCCTTAGTTTAGCATAAACAGTAGCCATTTCTAATGAAATATTAACCTCAATGGGTTTTAACATCATTCACATTTATTATGCTCATTCGAGGTGTGCGAATCGAATATACAGTGTGTCTACCCTCACCCGATTCTATAAGGAAAAGTAGACAGGGTGTCCCATAAGTCCCTTTACCCTTCAATATATATATATATATATATATATAATATATCATATGTAACTCATATTTCCGCGAAAATGGAAAAATCTAAAGAAAAAACATAAGAAAATCGTCGAAATACCAAATTATTAAATATCGTAACTTAAGTAATAAGTACTTCTAACTAACCCACCCAAACGTCCCCTAAACTGATCCGTTCTAATCTAGGTTAAGTTAAAATTATAGGTATTAATTTAGTTTTCAACGATTTTTCGTGTGGGTGTGGAGGAAATAGTATTTGCTTACCATATGCTGTCATCTATCTCTCCGACAAAAGTTGAATCATGTCGAAGACTGAGTTAAGTTCATTTCACTTTCTCTTCACTGCTAACTCGAATTTAGAATTCAGGGAGTCAGTGGATCATCTCTCTGACCTTGCAACCACTGCAGCCAATTTGCAGGGCGTTACTAAGTAAATTTTATGTTATTTATTTATTTTTATTTATTTTTTCAAAGTATGACCGCTCATGGCCACCAATATAATGTTTCAGACCAACAAAGACCCTAGGATCCACTCATGGCGCTGGTCTACCTAACTGTGTTAGTATTCGTGTATTGCGTATGTCCTCCGTGGTGGCGGAGGGAACCTACAATTTTACGTGGGTTCCGAACCACAAGAACATAAGAAATTTATGTAAAAACTGTCGGTAATTTGGCAACGACCAATTTTTACGAAACTAAATAATTATCAATTTAAAACTAATTAATTATCGATTTAAAACTAAAGATAGAATCTCTGGATCCAGAGGATCAAGTCATAATAGACTACTATCCACAAATGTTACACTCTATATCTATTTATAACGGACATGCAAATATATCAGATCCAAAGAATCCAGTCAATTTCATTACGGTATCCATCAAGTCACGGTCCATATCGATTGCGGGCCAAGTCAAAATTTACAACCATATACATTACAATATATACACTTACGAGGAAAAGTGTAGGTGTGGCTGTAAAGACTGTACAGTAATGTAGAAATGTGTGTGCACCCTATGGGTCTCCCATTTAAAGGTGTTGTAGGGCAAGTGAAGATCATGAGTTTTCAATACCTCACAGTACTATGGGGGGCACCGCTCGGCAGAGGAATCTCTTTAAATGGGGTGTGTAAGGACAGAGTATCCCCTAACCCAAGACGCTGCCTCCCTATATCCCACAACACTTGTGTTGAGCTGTGGGATCTATCCCCACAAAGCCTTAATTTTACTACCTTAAACTATACCCTTTCTATCAACATGCGCGTCTAATCGATTTTTAAACATGTTTATAGACGTGCTACTAATTACTTCTACGGCAAAACTATTCCAGCTATTTACTATTCTATGCGTAAAAACGTTTTTCGCAACTGCTGTCTCGAACCTTCTACTTGTCAACTTACACCCGTTATTTCTAGTCCTATTATATTGAGATATTTCGAAAAAGCTATCTCTGTCTACGTTATCGAACCCATTCATAATTTTGAAAACCTGGATTAGATCACCCTTAACCTCCTAGTCTCGAGAGTAGTCAATTTTAACTCCTTAAGTCTATCCTCGTACGACTTGACCTAAGAGACGGAATCATCTTAGTTGCTCGTCTTTGAACTCTCTCGATTTTGTCTATATCTTTGCGCATATGCGGATTCCAAAATTGGACCGCGTACTCCAAATGGGGTCTAACTAATGATTTATAAAGAGGAACTATAATATCGCGCGATTTGTACTCAAAATTTCGAGCTATAAACCCTAACACTTTGTTCGCCTTATTGACCGCTGCTGTACTTTGTTTCGCTACTTTTAAATCACCAGTGACTATAACTCCTAAATCATTTTCCTGCTCTACGCTTGTTAAATCTTTCCCTGACATACTATACGCAAAATTACCGTTACGCGAACCTATATGCAAAATTTTGCACTTATCCACGTTAAATCTCATTTGCCATGTGACTGACCAATCAACGATTTTATTCAGATCTTCCTGAATTTTACCTATATCTTCGTCATTAATCGCCCTACCACCCAGCTTCGTGTCATCCGCAAACTTTGAAACTGTACTGACTAGGCCGACATCTAAATCGTTAATATATATAAGAAAAAGCAAGGGCCCAATACAGAACCCTGAGGAACGCCACTCGCTACATTAGCCCAACACGACTCCGCTCCATCAACGACCACCCTCTGTTTCCTGCCTCGCAACCACTCTTCTAGCCAATTTATTACTACACCCCTGATTCCATGAGCCTTAGTTTTTTCAATGAGTCTTTTGTGCGGCACGGTGTCAAACGCTTTTTGAAAATCTAAATACACTACATCAACCGCCCGATGTCTATCGTAAACGTCAACCACGCTTTGGAAAAATTCTAAAAGATTAGTTAAGCAAGATTTGTTTCGCCTAAAACCGTGTTGCGTATTTCTAACCAGATTATGCACTTCTAAGTGTTCGACTATACGATCCCTAATTATTGATTCCAGTAGCTTACCTACAACATACTTTGAAAAAAAAAATAAAAATACTTTATATATATATATATATATATATATATATAAATTGCCCAGTGTTAAATCCCATAAAGTACAATACAGGGTACTTCAGGTCGACCCTAGAAATATGGAAAAGAACCACTTCATATTAGTTACGCAATTACTGTATTATGACAAACTTCAAATATAAACTATAAATTCTGGAATTTGTAGTTTAACGTAATAAAGGTAAACGATACAATAATTAAACCATAATAAATTTAAAAATTAAGACTAGAATAAAATATATATAATACACGTAATGAAACAAGTAATGAAAATACCAATATCGGAGCTATTATAGACATACATTTTTATACCAAGAAGTCCACAGTCAGAAGACAAAGCGCGCGCATATATATATATATATATATATATATATATATATATATATATGCAGTAAAATCACAGAAAAACACGTGATCTTTTTAATAAGCACACAACCACAGGGAAAAGGAAAAGTAAACACGAAATCCGAGCGCTTTCGTGATATATTCACACCTTCAGGGACAAGAAAGAAATAGAACCTATTTCTTTCTTGTCCCTGAAGATGTGAATATATCACGAAAGCGCTCGGATTCGTGTTTACTTTTCCTTTTCCCTGTGGTTGTTTGCTTATATATATATATATATATATATATAATAATAATTTCCCAAGTATTTGGGGTGAGAATGTAGAAAACAACCCGAATGTAAACTACAGAAGTTAATCAAAATAAGAAAAGGCAGAAAGTATGACGTACGCATCCATTCACACAGACGTCCTGGTGGACCAACACTTCTCTCTGTGGCAAAATTCTACACGTACGGTGCTTCATACGTCATGCGTGGTGGCGCTTCAAGACCTTGTCAAAATGATTATATATATATAATATACGAGTGGTGTGTATATATATATATATATATATGGGATGAATTTCACAATTAAACATGTGAAATGAATGATTGATGCAAACCCGCAAGGAAAAAGAAAAATTATTCCAAGTTCTTTCGTGTATTCAGAAGTACACCTCGTCAGGGAATGAAGGGAGCAGGCGAGATGCCCAAAATATATACAGCGGGATGGAAACAAAAAGATTAGCACATAATTAACAAGACTTAATAAGAGGCAACAGGAATATAAATAGGATAGTGTCAATTTTTATACATTCCCGCACTGTTATTGAAATTGTTTTTAAAATGGATAAATGCACATTCTAGAATATTTCTTTCAATTATATATCTGTTTTTAACGAGCGCTTTAAAACTATCCCACTTGATGCTATGATTACATCTATACATATGGTTAAACAATGCATTAGAATTATTTGCTGTTCTACACGCATATTTATGCTGTTTTACCCTAATATCTAACGTTTTACCCGTTTGGCCTATATATACACTGAGTTACATTTTGTATATCCGATCAAATACACACAACCAACCAACCAACCAACCAACTTATCCCTCGATTAAATCTTCTATTTTCTCTGCTATGTTTCTTAGCGCAGTGAGAGTTGAGTTTTTAGTCCTGAATTTTTAGATTCCGAGTTATGTAATATCATGAATATTGGTACTAAATTATGTTATCCTATTTCATTTTTAGATAACTGCCTTAGGAAAGCCAAGAATAGGTATTATAATAGTGTAACTGTAAAGGAATTTGAGCGTAAAAATATCCTTAGCCTACGTACCTTACTATGTTAATTTTCAATATCTTCCGACCTTAGTTAAAGCAATTGGCATCAATGTAGACTAAGTATAATAATACTGTTAAATCACGCCTAATAAAGAATAGCTCGGCTAATCTGGTTGGTTGTGTGTATTCGATCGGATGTACAAAATGTAACTCAGTATATATAGGCCAAACGGGTAAAACGTTAAATATTAGGGCAAAACAGCATAAATATGCGTGTAGAACAACAAATAATTCTAATGCATTGTTTAACCACATGTATAAATGTAATCATAGCATCAAGTGGGATAGTTTTAAAGCGCTCGTTAAAAAAACAGACATAATTGAAAGAAATATTCTAGAATGTGCATTGTGCATTTATCCATTTTAAAAATAACATCAATAACAGTGCAGGAATGTATAAAATTGACAATATCCTGTTTAAATTCCTGCTGCCTCTTACGAAGTCTTGTTAATTATGTGCTAATCTTTTTGTTTCAGTCCCGCTCTATATATTTTGGGCATCTCGCCTTCTCCCTTCATTCCATGACGAGGTGTACTTCTGAATACACAAAAGGCCTTGGAATAATTTTTCTCTTTCCTTGTGGGTTTACATCGTGTATATATATACATATATACACACAGTGTTGTAGTGCTGTGGGAACGCGTGGGAACGGCGTTCCCTTACTTTTTTTGGTAGACGGAACGGCGTTCCCTCACTATTTCAAATAGATCCGAACTTACAAATCTCTAACGTCATGAAATTTTAATTCCCACCCCTAGAAGAAATATAAGATAGAATCATTAACTGTTTCATTTCTTTTAGCTTCGACTGAGGCAATGCTAGCCTATAAAGATCTGGTGAAACAGTCACCACGGCGTACCAGTTGTTAACTTTTTTTTAGTTAATCATTCCAGTTGTTAGCTATTTTTAGTGATCGTACTGGATGTCGTATATCTAATGACACTGGAAATACTGCATCTTCAACCTTGGAATATATCCTAATATCCAGTGCATATGACCTCAAAATATCCCTGAAATTGGTCAGATTTCAAAAGATTTCCCGGGGGGCTTACAGTGCCCCCGGACCCCCAACTGTATGGGCTCGCCGCGCTCGCCATTGTACCCCCCCCGCATCTGAGTAACACTTTCAAAATGCGTTCCCTCACTTCTTTATTTAGCACTACACCACTGTGTATATATATATATTATATATATACACACACACACACACCGAGTGTCCCAAAAGTCAGTTTACCGAAGAAAATGTTCTAAGGTGAGTTTACTACAAAGAAAAAAAACTAGTTTCATAAATATATTTACAAAACATAAGAAAACAAAGAAAAAAATTCTGAAACATATTTACAAAACATGAGAATAGTTCTGGTTGCAATAACTTCAAAATGTCGTCCATGTTGTTCGATGCACATCTTGTATCTGTCAACGGTTGACCGGCAAATTGTTTTACATAGTTCCTTATCATTGCTTAAGAGCTGGAATTCTTCACAAATGTAGTCTTTAAGGTCCTGAAGACATGCTGGCTTTTTGCTGTAAAAAAAATTGTGTCATAATGTTTAGAATAATCATCAGGAGAAAACATTTCCTCGGTAAACTGACTTTTGGGACACCTTGTTATATATATATATATATATAGGGTGTCCCATAGGTCCGGCATCATAGGAGAAATTCATATTTTTCTCTTTCTACAGGCCATAATGTCTGTGAGCAAGGAAGAACGAATCCAGATAATTCTACTCATAGGAAATCGGAGTCAAAGAGAGGCCGCTGCTGAATTTAACAGACTGCATCCAGACCGCGAGCCAATAACACAGAGTTGTGTTAGCAGACTCGTTGCAAAGTTTAAGGAAACAGGATCCATAGAAGATAAACCACGCAGTGGACCTTCAAGGAGGTCCACTGACGATGATACTGCGACTGCTATCCTGATCATTTTAACAGAAGTCCCAATAAGTCTCTTCGGCGATTGTCCGCCGAGACAGGAGTGTCGAAAAGTAGCATCCATTGCATTCTTCAGGCTCACAAATGGCATCCGTATAAACTTCAGATCCTACAGAAATTAAGCGAAGATGATCCCGACCGGCGGATGGAATTTTGTGAATGGGCTACGGAACAATATGCTCGGGATGCCAATTTCCCGTCCACCATTCTGTTCAGTGACGAGGCTGTTTTTTATGGAAATGGTGAGGTAAATCGACAGAACACCCGCTCTGGTCTCAAAACAACCCTCACTGGTATGCCTCTTCAAAAGAACAAGGTGCATCTCGGGTGATGGTATGGTGTGGCATTTGGAAGGATCGCATCATAGGCCCCCTCTTTTTCGATGAACATGTCAC
Organism: Bathynomus jamesi; assembly: GCA_023014485.1. Lineage (NCBI taxonomy): Eukaryota > Metazoa > Arthropoda > Malacostraca > Isopoda > Cirolanidae > Bathynomus > Bathynomus jamesi. The sequence continues at coordinate 61,697 of JAJOZX010008234.1, read as the reverse complement.
TGGAGGCACCTACCTACGTATGCTCAAGGAAGAAGCATTTCCCAACATGGTTCCAGCGAGACGGCGCTCCTGCACATTACAGCAACCAAGTAAGGGAATACCTGTACCAACAATTCCCTGGTCATTGGATAGGACGTCGAGGGCCTGTGGAATGGCCAGCTAGAAGCCCGGATCTCACGCCACTAGATTTTTATCTCTGGGGCCACTTGAAAGCGCTGGTATACGCAGAGAAAATTAGGAGTGTTGAACATTTGCGGCAGCGCATTATTGGGGCAGGTAACACCATTACTCCTGACATCATTTACCGTGTGCTTGCTGACTGGGTATCACGTCTGAATTTGTGTACTGAAAACAACGGTGGACATATTGAGCACGTTCTGTAAATAAAAGCTTTTGTTTTGCCTTTTTTTTATTATTTTTCCTATGATGCCGGACTTATGGGACACCCTATATATATATATTTTCCGATGGCTATAATGGATGTATAGGCCTAACTTTTTGCCTTTTCTCATTTGAAATTTTGAGTTGAATCTTAGTTAAACTCCAAAATACGAAAAATCTTACCAAAAGATTGGGATTATAAAAGGTGTTCAAAAACACACTACAGTTGAAAAAATATTTATTACAATCAATGTATAATAATTTTTTTTTCAAAATTATTATACATTTATTGTAATAAATAAATTTTCCAATTGTAGTGCGATTTTTTGAACACCCTGTATTATTCCTGAATCCTGTAATATGATTTTTTTTTTAATGCAGGAAGGAGTGGCCAAGGGTGAGTATCCGCAAAAATATCCGCTTTACAAGAAGGAGAGAGTTGAAATCAAGGTCTCCGAGGGTCACGATCAAATTTTTTTATTTTTATAAATTTTGAAAAGATTGTGGTGTGTAAAATGCATGGGTAGAGAATAGAGAGAGAAGCGTATGTTTGACAGCATGCCGGACTGCTTACAAGGTAGATGAAATTAATGTAAACGCATTCAAATAAAGATAATATACTAGGGGCACTCAATATATTTTGTCCCACCTTTTTTTCTTAGCTAAATAATAGGCCATGGGGCTGAAATGTCATTTGGGCAGTAAGTTTGAACTTTCTGCGCTTCACATAACCGGATTTTTCCAGTTTGAACCTCCACTACTTGTATAAAACCGCTTTTAAATGCCCTTGTATAAAACCGATGGTTAACGCAGTTTCGAAAATGGCGTCTGATAGTGATGTGCGTCGTAAACAGAGAACTGTTATCGAGTTCTTAACCACAGAGAAGGAAACAGTTGGAAATATTCACAAACGTCTACAATACGTTTACGGAGATGCTGTTGTTGATCGAAGCACAGTTGGACGGTGGTCTAAACGTGAGATCATCGGAGAGAAGGAGAGCCAGCCAGCATCATTCGATCAAATCGGCGTGTTACATACAAGGGGCTATCACTGGAGCTAGGAATTAGTGAAGGAAGTGTGAATGCGATAATTCAGCAACTGGGATACTCAAAAGTGTGTTCACGGTTTGTTCCTCGCGAACTGACTGAAAATCACAAGGCACAAAAAAAAGAAATTGCTTCCGAGTCGTTGGTTCGATACGAGACAGAAGGGGATGACTTCTTTTCACGAATTGTGACTGGGGATGAGACTTGGGTACACCACTTTGAACCTGAAACAAAACGCCAATCTATGGAGTGGCATCACGCGGACTCCCCACGCAAGAAAACGTTCAAAATGGCTCCCTCTGCACGAAAGGTTATGGCCACCATCTTCTGGAACGTGAAAGGGATGATTCTGGTGGACATTATGAAGAAAGGACAATCAATCAACTCAGAGGCATATATTGCTACCCTACAGGGACTCCAGAGACGTATAAAGCTAGTTCGACCAGAGAGAAAACTGGAAGACGTCCTTCTTTTACACGATAACGCAAGACCACACAACAGTTTGCAAACAAGAGAGGCCATCACAAAAATGCGCTTGACTGTGTTACCCGACCCTCCATACAGCGCGGATCTGGCACCTTCAGACTTCTATTTGTTTGGGCCAATGAAGGATGCTATTCGTGGAAGAAAGTTTGAGTGACAATGAGGTTGTTGAGAAGGTTAAAAGGTGGCTCCAGCGGAACCCAGCGGACTTTTACCAGCAAGGAATAAAGGCCCTTGTTTCGAGGTGGAGGAAAGCCGTAGAAAAGGATGGAGACTATGTGTAAAAATAAAACTTGTAAAAAGGTATGTAACTACTTGTGTACAAAATTTCTGGAACTTACAAGGAAACTTGGAAAAAAAAGAAGTGGGGCAAAATATATTGAGTGGCCCTTGTACAATTTGTACATTCCCACGTACAAAATTAGTGGAACTATTAAATCTGACTTATTTTAACTGCGATTCAAAACATCACCTATACTAATTTGTCGACCAATTAATTATTCGCCACAGAATAATAACAGAAAAAATATTGCCTTTACTTAATTAATTCCACACTAAATGACATACTCGTATACTGCGTACGTCATATTTTGGGCAAACTGTATTTACTTGTAATAATTACGCCGCAACGAACAAATTAACTAGAGAAAACGTCTTTTTATTAACTTCAGTTCATATATATATATATATATATATATATATATATATATATATATATATATATATATATACACACACACACGAGTATATGCACAGAGTGGCGCAAAAGTCGGGCACCATAGGAATTTTCAGTGTTGACGTAAATATATTATTTTTCTTTGAGGTAGTGGATGGCCGCGAAATTAACAATAGAGGAGAGGTTGAGCTTGGTTTTAATGTCTGGAATACCAGGTATTACAAATCGACCAATGGTTACAGACTTTAAATTCTGTACCGATTCATCGATTTGTAGTACCTGGTATTCCATACATTAAAACCAAGCTCACTTTTTCCTCTATTGTTAATTTCGCAGCCATCCTCGACCTAAAAAAAAAAAAGATAATATATTTACGTCAACACTGAAAATTCTTATGGTGTGCGACATTTGCGCCGCCCTATATATATATTAATATTATATTATATATATATATATATATTATATATAACAGACACCCAATTTATCTTAGTGGATGCAAAAAGGCTGAGAATTCCAACAACCGATCTGTAAAAAGCATTGTCTGCCGAGCCATGCTCTTAATAAAAATAAATATACATAAAAAATGCAAACATTGAACATTTATTCTTGCATCGTTTTAAATTTGAAATTTTTATGTCTTTTATTATTTAAAGTCACCAAACTGAAATTTGATTATTTTTATTTATTTACCATTTTTCAATAAACATCCAGAAAAAACTAATATTTATTTTATGGAAAACGTTACTTCCCCGTCAAGAATTCAGTCCTATATTCTCTACGTACGTGCGCGCGCACACACACACAATATATATATATACAGGGTGCTTAAGAAAAAGTTACCACTTAGTGCTTAAAAAAAAATGGGGTTCACTCATTAATCATTCACACAATCCCTGAAAAAAACAACATTATTATTAAAAAACAAGCAAATAAACACAAATACTTACGTAAGGAAAAAGAAAACACGCAAACAATAAGTGGTAAGCAACGACATACGAGTATTAGCGCCATATAAGTGGTAATTTTTTGAAGCACCCTGTGTATATACGTATATATATCGTCGCTTATATCTTGAAAGGCTTTAGCTCACAAAGAGTCAGTTGTTGAGGAAACAAGAAAAACTGTTTTGTTGCTCTGTCTATTTATATATTTTTTCAAATTCGTCGCAATGCTAAAAATGCTTTCTGATTGGAGGAGAGCTGGGCCCTTTTGAGACAAGGTGTAGAACACGAAAACGAACCAGTCTTTCCATAAAAACATTTTTTTTTTAAATTTTCGAGCTAGGGCTTTGAATTTCAAGATACAGGGTGGGGCACGGGAACCAAGTGTTTTTGGAATAATCAGGAAAATGATATTTATTTTTGTAAAGAAAATATATTGGTAGAACAACATTCGTAAGAACATAGCATTTCATGTCATAATAATCATGTACCGAAAATTATATCTGGCATATGATGTCCTTGGCCGTCGACGCATTGTTGAAGGCGTTTACGAAAATTGGCCTCCACTCTTCCCAGCAGGTCTCTGTTGATTTGGATGATTTGTTGACGGATCGCTTCCTTCAATGCATCTAATGTACGGGGCTTGTCCTCGTAGACACGTGACTTGAGGTACCCCCATAGAAAGAAGTCACATGTGGACAAGTCAGGGGACCGAGGGGCCATGCAATGTCACCAAATCTCGAAATGAGATGGTTGGGAAACAGGGGGCGAAGAACAGCCATTGACGCTCTGGCGGTGTGTGGCGTGGCCCCATCTTGCTGAAACCACAAATGTCGACGAGCAATACGCCTTCTTCGTAACTCAGGGATGAAAAAGGTGTTCACCATCTCAATGTAACGCCCAGATGTTATGGTAACGGTAACCCCATTTTGTTCGAAGAAATAGGGACCGATGACGCCAAACTTTCCCACCGCGCACCAAACTGTAACCTTAGGGCTATGCAGCGGTTTTTCATGGAGTTGTCGCGGATTTTCAGCAGCCCAATACCGACAGTTTTGATTGTTGACGGCCCCATTAAGGTGGAAATGGGCTTCATCACTCATTACCACCATCATGTTTTCATTCTGCTCATAAAGTGCAAGCATTTCCTGTGCAAAATTCAGTCGTTGGGGGCAATCGTTTACATTCAATTCCTGCACCATCGCTAACTTGTATGGGTGAAAATGTAATTCTTCATGCACAATCCGTCTAACAGTACGATTGCTGATTCCAAGTGCAGCTGAATGTCTCCGAGCAGAGCGGCCTGGGCTTTGCAACATCGCTTGTCTGACCCTTTCAACGTTCTCTGGAGTACGCACAGTGCGTTGCGGCCCCTTCGGTTTTGTTTTCATTATTGAGCCTCCTGTTCGAAGATTGTTAACCCAACGTAAGATTGTGTCACGAGCGGGAACAGAGTCATTTCGATGAATGTTGAATCTGCGGCGAAACGCACGCTGAACTGCTGTCACTGACTCGCCACTCCTAACAAAATGATCATACGCGAACATGCGGTGTTCTAACGTCCACTGCTCCATGATGGCACCTGAAAGATAAAGGTGAGTGTTAGTTAAAGTTAAATGCTATGAACCCAGGAATGGAATGCTACCTACCGCACGCCCCTCCCATTCCTAATGGCCGATTACTAGCTATTCAAAAAACACTTGATTCCCGTGCCCCACCCTATATAAGCGACGATATACTGTATGTTACAGGGAATCTGTGTAACTAGGGATTTCATAAACTCCCTAAAATATTAATGGATTTTATGTGAGGTTAAATCATGATATTTTCGTTAGTTTTAACGAAAATATCACGACTTAACCTAACCAATCGTCGAGGGCGTACAGTTGACCTAACCGGGCATTCAATAATTTTCCCGTAGGTTTAACGAAAGCATCACGACTGAACATTTTAGGGATTTCATGAAATCCCTTGTTACACAGATTCCCTGTAACATATATATATAAATTTCATCTCTGAAGTGTGAAGATACATCTAATTTCAAAGGTGCATTAGTATGAGGAATCAATATAGGAAATTCCACGAGTGAGAAAGAAAAAAGAAAGCTCTTTCAGAACTGAATCTGGAGCGAGAACTTTCTGACAGCTGAGATGCGAAGATTACAAATCTGTAACAGTTTCTCGAAAACACTTCAAAATTATTATAAATTTATGCCCTGTTTTCAAACACCAATTTATCATATTTGTCACTTTATACACACACACATACATATATATATTTATATATATTGTATTTTACATATATTATATATATATATATATATATATATATATATATATATATATATGTGTGTGTGTGTGTGTGTGTGTGTGTGTGTGTGTGTGTGTGTGTCTGTGTGTAAAAGCGAGACACATTGCTTCTGGTTTTATTATATTATTTATACTGAAGTTTAGCATACCCACAAATTGTAGGAGCGAAAAAGGAACGAAGAAAATTGGTAAAAGAAAAATGTTCGCCATACTTCACTGTCCCGCGATTCCATTTTAGGGTTCTTTGAGTTGGTTAGTGAAAAAGCGAAACTATTCACTGCGAGGGAATATTTCTCTTGCACTAAAAAAATAAATAAATAAATAGATAAATAAAATAATTCAAATATTTATCTCGGAGCCGTAATCTATGGTGCACTTTTGAGGTTATAATGTTAATTTAACACCCTGTATAATTATTAATAGTTGTACTACGGACGATATATTTTTTCTTCTACCATTGAAGTTTTGCCCTTCTGTAACTTTAAAATAACAGCTAATACCAAACCCCGAGTACCCCTCAAACAAATTCATCGCCTCCTACAAAGCGAAATTGATTATTTTGAGTTGGATCGTGCGTGAAGTTGAATGGAAACTATGAAAAATACTGCTTATCAAGGTTTAGAATTATATTATTCCTGGATCATCCATTTTGAGTGTAGTGAAACGCATTTAACAAAAAAAAAATTTAACATTCTACCTCATTTGAACTGTTAAATTGAATTTTTTTTTGCTTTTTTTACTACCACGGATCAGATTTTCAACCACAAAAAGTTAACAGAAAAATATTGCTTTTATTTTTAAAATACAAAAAATAAATATATTTAAAAAAAAAAAAAAAATTTGTGTAAAATATTTTATATACTTTTATGGGAAAAAAAACTACCTCATTATATTTACTTCACCAATTTTTATTCCAAAATAATTTTATTACTTACTTCTGATGAAAAATTGAAAAGAAAAATACTTTTACACCCTTTACAAAAAAAAAAAAAAAATATCCTAAAATAAAATATTTAATAACAACATTATGCTTTTTTCACACATTTTATTCAGTGTCCGAAAAATAATTCAAAATTAATTCATGGTTCTTTTATCGCTTGAAATTTATGTCTAGCTGGAGGAGAGCCAGCAGACTATCGTGTCAAGCGTGCATGACTTATCAACCAGTAAAATTATCCTTAAATAAAGGTTTATTAATTAATTAACAGATTTTTTAATTATGTTCATGCACGAGTTTAAAGTTGCATGTTTTGCCTTCGGTTTAAGATGGTTTCCTATCATTTTGAAGTATTATAAATTTAGTTGTACGAGTAGATTATTATATCGCGTTAAATGCTAAAAATCTATCCAGCAATACTATTATGTGGGGTTGTTTATTACCTCCCTTGGTAACGGCAAAGATCGTTTGACGGAGGAGACCGACATACAGTATCACTTTATGTGGCATCCGAACCACGGGTTTTTACGTCATCTGAACGCAGAAAACGGTCACCCATCCAACTAGTGATCAGAACCAACGTCGTTCAACCTTGCTGATCTAACGGGAAGCGGCGTTGCGACGTTGGCACGACGTATCGTTCTACTTAGCAAATATGATTTCCAGGAAATTAAAGAAACGCACGAACTAGAAAGAAAGACATCGGCATTAAATTTAACTCAATTTAACATGTCAGGTTAGATTACATAAAGTTAAAGCTGAATTAATTTTCGGTGATATGGTCTTTTGCCCCCTTTTTATTTTAAGAATTTGGACCTAATTCGTTTCCTGTCAGTTAAGGTTTTTAAATTTCAAATTAAGTTAGTAACACAGTAATAATAGTACTCTCAGCCCCAATACTCCCGGCATAGAAAACAAGAACTAACTAAGGGTCGAAATCAAAAGCATCATATCGTGTTAAGAGATAAAAAAGACATGAAGTGTGGGTTGCGGGACTACAATCAGAGATAGGCAGCAAGTTGCGTTTCTCAACCGGAATCCTGGTATCCCGGGCGGAAAATAATAACCTTAAATACCGGGACAAGCGCAGCAAATCCCGGGATTTCCTGGGTTTTGCAAAGTATTCTAAAAACGTTATTTCAAACAGTTTTACGTTAATTTACTAATGTATCTACAAAATACAAACCTAAAGACTAGGATGACAAATCTATAATATCACGAATCACGTTGCGTTGTACAACTCGAATAGTGCCTATAATATGCTTTGTATGATGTTGCGCATGTGTAATATGACTGGTATTTTTGATGATTGACTCGGACTGAAAGCCACTCATTTGATTTCCCTGAATCGAACGTTTTGTGTTTTAGTGGATTTTAATTTTGGTTATTATTTTCACTTCAGTGGCACACCTTTTGCTGTTGATAATTTTTTTTTTACTATAAATTAATTAGAAGTAGCATTTGAAGGGAGGGGTTTAAATCAATCAATATTGGGACCTACCATAGCTTACCTCGCATTGTGTTTTTCTTGTTAGGAATGGCTATTTTAGAATAAGCCAGTCTCAGCCTAGGTTAGCAGTAACTGTAGTAGGCCCTTGTCTTGACTTTAGCAGGTTGCTTATTTTCCTTTTGATATATTAACTACAGCCTTTGGCTCTTAGTTTCAGATAGTTCGGCACAGCAAAATTCTGTATGTACAATACATACTCGTATTGTTTGACGATAGATTCAACCCATAGGTTTGTATGGGATACTTTTTCTTAGAGTTCAATTTTCATTTGGCTATTTTTTTTAATGCTCAATTTGCGTTATATATTTATTTTAGGTCAATTCGCAGATTCAAATTAACATCACTCGTTTACCAATAAGAAGGTACAGTAATACTAATAATACCGTTTCATAAGGCAGATAATATGTGAAAATATGAATTCACTACATAAGTATAATTTATAAAGATCTTAAAAAACTAATCAACATTTGATAGTTAAAGGGCTCACTCACAAACTAAATCCTTGAAACTAAGCTCTCAAAATCTTGAATTTTTTGAATACTTGTACGAGTATATATATTTTAAATTCTTAATAACATCATTTAAAAGTTAAGTCGTTAGGGGAAGGTGGAGCAACTTGGGACCCGTAAGGAAATAACAATTTTGTAGGCATATAAGACGAATATTTGGACCCATTAAATACAAAAACATCTCTTCACCTTCTGTCTTCCATTCTGTACCCCTTTTTATGGCGTTCTAGCTTTGCATTAAGGTGTAACTCGAATTTGAGAAACTCGTTGCAATTTTTTGGTTAAAAAAATCGTGGAGCAACTCGGAATCCGGGGTTCCTTTTTGCCCCTTTTCCCAAATTTCAGTACCACGCGGTTACTGATGAAATTTCAGACAGGACGATACGTGAAAATCAAACACTGATCCAAAAGTAGCCTGCACACAAAATGCAACAGCTTTGGAATTATGAATCAAGGAAAAATTCGCTGATGATAGATCAACTGGAAAAAAAATGAGACTTTCTAATTTTTGCGGAACTGCGTGGCGCAATCCACACCGTACCACTGTCTCAAGGCCACTAATCAGTGTTGGCACCGACAGAGATAGATTAAAGCTAGATTGCAACATTAGTTTGGGCTGTAGAGTGGGTGTTCCGAGTTGCCCCGGGGTCCCGAGTTGCCCCACTTTCCCCTAGATATACTTTCCTTTACATGACCCTCAATCTCAAACTTCAATAACTTTCAATCTACGTTATCAATTATCATGCATTATTTTAAGCTTTTAATAATGGTATTTATATTCTAAACTAACAATATCAAGTGAAAATATGGGCAGATAATAATTCATGTTGCTCAAGATATAAAGTTATTCAAAGTTGAGTTTGAGGGTAGTATAATGAAAAGTATATATTCATTAACCAATTCTGATTGTATTTTAGTACCTTTTTATTATTTCTCTTCAACCTTACAAAGGTTCCGCGCGATGATTTCTCATTTCGCGAAGGTCAAGCTTGTCGCCCCTCCTCCCCTGCCTCTCTCTACTTGATTATATATTCTTTTAAATTAGAATCCAAATACCATTATTAAAAGTTTAAAATAATTCATGGGTACCTTAGATTAAAAGTTATTGAAAGTTGAATTTGAGGGTATCGACCAATTTTGATTACATTTTCAGTACGTTTTTAATATTTCTGCTACTATTTTCCCTAGATATTCTATTAATTTAGGATGTAAATACCGTACATCATTAAAAGTTCAAAATATACACGCACGGTAGCATTTTGCGGATGGCTCTTCTGAGAGCTATAACTTTTTTTTAGAAGAAACTACACCACACACACTTTGCATCAAAAGATAAAGGACGTCATCGCGAATAATTTGGTATAAACATCAAACAAATTCGTTTACTACAAAAAAGTTTATACTTTATTCTAGCATATAACGTATTTAAATGGCCACTCTGAAAGTTTATTAAAGCAAAGTTAATTTGTCCAAAATGCTGTTCAGCTGAGTAAGCCGTCCGTCCGCGTGACGCTGAGAGGAGCTTATTTGTCGAGAGTTCTAAGCTCCGCCCAGCGTCATGCCTCTTGTTGGCAGCAAGCAAAAGCAAAATTTCGTCCATTTTACAATTTCTGTTGTGGTAAAAAAAATAAATTTGTTCATCTAGTGACTCTAGTCAGACCACGCTTGTACAAAAATTTATACTCTTTTTCGTGAAATCGAGGAAAAGCAAGCCAGTCCATAAATTTACAAAAACACCACAACCATAAAAATTTTGAGCTTCACATCCAAAGTCAGTGAGACCAAATGTGTGAAGCTGCATTGAAAATGTAAGTGAGTCGTGAACTTAAAGTAAATATTAATTTCTCACTGGCTTAAAAACTTCTGCTCAAAAGGTAGAGTGAGCACTAATTTTGTACAAAATTTGTATTTAAAACAAAAAGATGTTGCCTACAAAAATCATGTACACTAGTCTGAAAAAAGCATCCTGCAAAAAAGCACATCTTTTTTGTGTGCATAATAATAAACCTTGAAAAGAACAGGATAATAATAATAATAATAATAATAATAATAAAAATCGGCGTTAAAAATTCAAAGTTAGAAAGGCAAAAAATATTTAGAGGCAGCTTTTTAGAAAGTAACAAGCTCGTAATGCACCTCAAAGTTGTTTTACAGATTCACTGACAACATGTCACTCTCATACACAGACTAGAATTTCCATCGAGATTATAAACGGTCAGTCATGAAAACACTCCTGATGATTAATTTGTATTTAAAATCATGAACAGTGAATGAGGAAGTACTCTTGATGATTCTTCTTTCATTAGTATGCATATTAAAATGTATCATACATACTGAAACCAATACGAAAAAGTATATATACATAAAACTTTCTCAGTATATCCGAATGTATCGTGGGCGAGTGGGTAACGTGGCGGCTCGCAAAACTCGAATCTTAAGTAGCATCGGTTCGAATCTCACCCAGGTAAGGCGAATTTAATTTTAAAACTTATGTTACTGTTAGTATGTTGTTCTTGATTAACATAAATTGATATGCATGTTGTTTAGCCGATCAGCCCACCCTGATCGAGCAAGCCGGCGGCACGCAGGTAACCGATCGCCCTCTCCGGAGTGGACCAGAGGTTCAGCGCACTAATGATGTTGTGTTGTGTTCGTTGTTGTGCTAGAGCGGTACAGTCCGTCATAATGTGTTCAATTGTTTGTGGTGTGTCTTGGCACAGGTGGCAGGTGTCGTCTATGGAGTTGTCTAGTCTGTGTTTATATGTCCGTAAGTTTGGGTGATGTCCACATCGGAATCGTGCTAAGTTAACTCGATCCGATCTGCTCAGGCTGATCTCTGACCTGTTAATGGGTGGCGGCTTCGCACCTAGGACCGCATTCGGACCGAGTCGTGTCAGTGCTTTGTGGGTTAGATGTGTGTGTATGTGTTTTCTGTACTGTGTGATGTCTGTGGGGCGTGGTATGGAATGGAGTATTTCGTTATAATATCTCTCTGGTGTTACCTTAATGGTGCGAGGTGTTGGTGCATGATTGTACATGTAGTGGCAAGGGTGTTGTGGGTTAGTTGTCGCTGCTGCCATGAATTGTGTTCCCCCTCATGTCTAAATGTTCCCTAACTTTTAGTATTTTTGTTTCTGTGTGCAGGTGTTCTATTGGTGTTGTTTGAGTGCATCCTGTAATGATACGAAGTGCGTTGTTTTGTATTGTTTGTAAGGTGTTTATGTGTGTGTTTGAGATAATGGGTGCCCAGCATGGGCTAGCATAGTCCATAACTGAGCGAATATATTGTTTGTATATGAGTGATGTTGTTTCCTGCTGGTGTCCAAAGTTTGTGCCTGTTAGTACCCTAAGCGTGTTAAGTCTTGACGTACATTTGGTTTTAATGTCCTGAATGTGGTTTGCAAAAGATAATGATGTGTTGTATGTGACACCAAGTATTTTGGTTCTGTGAGTGTGTGGAATGTTGATGTTGTTTAGTGTAAGCTGTGGAATTACCTGGTGTTCTTTTGTGTTGCTTGTAAGCAAGGTGATGGTTGATTTTGTGGGCGCTACTTTGAGTCTATTGTGTGTGAGCCAGTCTTGTATACTATTTATGTATGTTTGTAGGTTATTTGTAGCGGTGTCGATGTTGTTGTGGGTGGATGTTAGAGTGATATCATCTGCATATGATGATAAGGTAAGCTTGTTATCTATGGGTGTTGGAATGTCATGCATGTATAAGTTGAAGAGTGTTGGTGAGAGAACAGAGCCTTGAGGGACCCCGTTCGGAAAAAGCTTGTTTTTGGATGACTTGCCATTAAATGTGACATGTGAGTATCTTCCTGAGAGATAGTTGCTCAGCCACCTTTTGGTGTTATTGTGCATGTTTGTGTTGAGTATTTTGTTTATGAGAGGGAAGCGTGGGATAGCATCAAATGCTTTACTAATGTCTATTGTTGCTAATAGTGTACGTTGAGCTGGTCTTCTGGAGTTGATGCCATCCATGATGTGCTGCGTGAGGTTAGTGAGTAATGTCGTGGTTGAGTGGTGAGGTCTGAATCCATGTTGAGTAGGCGATAGTGGTATGTGTGGGTTGGTGATTTGTAAGATTAGTCTTTCTGTTACTTTGGAAGGTGTGCATAGTAAAGTAATGGGTCTATAGGAAGCTGGTTCTGTTGGATTTTTGTTTGGTTTGAGTAGTGTAATAATTTTACCTTGTTTCCATATGTCAGGAATAATACAGTGTTGGTATGAATATGTGCTGATATTTGTGAGAGCTAATATTCCTTGTGGGCCCAAGTGTTTAAGGTGTATGTTAGATATGTTGTCTGGTCCAGTAGCCTTCGAATTCTTAATGTTTTTGATGATCTTGGTGGTCTGGTCTGTATTGAAGGGTGTAATGGTCATGTCGAGTCTGTAGGTTTTCTTGTGTCTGGCTGTTTGTCTGTCTGCATGTTTCTGGTTGTTGTCTCTGTTTAAGTGACTTATCTTTGCGTAGTGATTAACTAGAATGTTAGCTTGTTGTGTGTATGTTGGGATATTATTTTGGCTGCGACAGATAGCCGCGTGTGAGGTGTGAATGCCGCTGTTAGAGTGGGTAATGCTGTTTATAGTCTTGTATAGCCTGTATGTATCTGTGGAGTGGTTTAGTGTTGTTATGAATTCCCTGAATGTTTCTGTTTGTTTTTCTTTGAGTTTGTTGTTTATTTCTGTGTTGAGCTGTTGTATCTGCTGTTTTATGGCTTCTGTGTGTGGTGTTTGTGTGTTATATTTGAGGTTGTTACGTTGCCTTATGAGGTGGGCTATTTCTCTAGTGTAATTTGGGATGTATTTCCTAATGTTGCCCTTGGGTATGTATTTGTTTGCATTATTGATAATCTGATTAAATGTCTTGAGTGTTGTATCGATGTTTATGATGGGTGTGCTGTTTAATGTGGTGAATTGTTCCTCAGTCTGTATTTTGAACTGTTCCCAATCAGCTTTCTTGTAATTTCTGTAAGTGTGCCTAAGGCTGTTGGGGCAGAGTGTAGAATGTGTTGTAATGATGATGGGCAGGTGGTCTGATGACAGTTGTTTTTCTGTTCTCCATTGTGTATGTGTTGCTAGTGATGGGGAACAGAACGTTATGTCTGGGGAGGAGTTTGAGTATCCTGCTTGATGTGGTATGTGTGTATGTTCTTCTGTATTGTTAAGAATGAAGAGGCTGTTTAGTTGTGTGGCTATGTTGGCGCCTCTGGTGTTGTTTTGGTTGTGCAGGTACACTCGGTTAATGAAAATAAACCGAAGTGGTATGTATCATAATTGACATTTCCTCCAACAGATGGCGCCACCCACAACATAGAACACAACATCACTAGTGCGCTGAGCCTCTGGTCCACTCCGGAGAGGGCGATCGGTTACCTGCGTGCCGCCGGTTTGCTCGATCAGGGTGGGCTGATAGGTTAACCGACAACTGCTTCGAGTAAATTATTTTTAAGGAATCAGTTCCCCGAAAAGTATTTCGGCAAGCATCGAAGTTTTATGAAAATACTGTCATCACCTGAGGATACTTGTTCGATGAAAGAATTTTCCACAGCTTGATGAAAATTCTAGTCTCAGTGTACATGTTAAAAGCTAAATATTTTTTGTTTTTAATTTTTAATTTTTAACGGGTTTTTTCTTTATGCACTCAAAATAAGATTACCCTTTTTACAGGACGCACTTTTCAGACTAGTAATTCATGGTACTGTGGAATTAAGTTATTTAAAGTCGAGTTTTAGGATAGTGTAACGTAAACTACTTCATTAAATGAATTTGGTTGTTTTTTTAGTAAATTTTTTAATATTTCTGTGCATATTTTGACTAAATAATTTATTGGTTAATGATGTCAATACCATTACTAAAAGTTTAAAATAGTTCACGGTACAATAGATTGAAAGTTATCGAAAGCTAACTTTGAGGGTACCTCCGTGGAAAGTATGATTATATTTGTTGTACCTTTTTAATATTACTGCTCATATTTTGACTAATATTCTATTAATTTAGGGTGTAAATACCATTATTACAAGTATCAAATAATTCATGATACCCTAGACTAAAAGTTATTGAAAGTTATTGGTATTTGACTTTGAGAGTACCTTCATGGAAAGTATTATTATCGGGTTTACTAACTTGTTGCCAGATATAAGGTATTCACAAATAAAAAGCGGCTCTGATTTTGAAAGACTTGCAATCTTTATTTTAATGCACAATACCAAAATAAAAAAAAACTAATGAATTTGGTAAAACTTTACATTCCAGACAACCGTTCCCGAAGGCCCGAACTTAAATAGCTCGTAAATAAAACTTTTTGAGTTCTTTATTTGTAAATCTTGCTTTTCGCTGTAACTTTGTAAGTTTTTTCATAATAAAGGTTTAAAATCGGGAAGATCATTTGTAATCACCCTGTATATATGATGCAAACTCACAAGTAAAGGAAAAGTATCCCTGACGAGATGTATTGTTCAATATACGAAAGGCCTTGTAATCATTTCTCCTTTTCTTTGTGGGTTTACAGCATTCATTTATTTCGTGTGTTTAATTGTGAAATTAATCCTACCTTTCAAATGTTCCGTGTGATGATTCCTTATCTCACGAAGGTCAAGGTCAAGGTCAAGGTCAAGGTCAAAGTCTCTCTCTCTCTCTCTCTCTCTATATATATATATATATATTTTTTTTTTTTTCTTTTTCCTTGTGGGTTTGCATTATTTATATATATATGCAGTGGTGTAGTGCTGTGGGAACGCGTGGGAACGGCGTTCCCTTACTTTTTTTGGTAGACGGAACGGCGTTCCCTCACTATTTCAAATAAATCCGAACTTACAAATCTCTAACGTCATGAAATTTTAATTCCCACCCCTAGAAGAAATATGAGAAAGAATCATTAACTGTTTCATTTCTTTTAGCTTCGACTGAGGCAATGCTAGCTTATAAAGATCTGGTGAAACAGTCACCACGGCATAACAGTTGTTAACTTTTTTTTAGTTAATCATTCCAGTTGTTAGCTATTTTTATTGATCGTACTGGATGTCATATATCTAATGACACTGGAAATACTGCATCTTCAACCTTGGAATATATCCTAATATCCAGTGCATATGACCTCAAAATATCCCTGAAATTGGTCAGATTTCAAAAGATTTCCCGGGAGGCTTACAGTACCCCCGACCCCCAGCTGTATGGGCTCGCCGCGCTGGCCATTGTCCCCCCCCCCCCCCGCATCTGAGTAACACTTTCAAAATGCGTACCCTCACTTCTTTATTTAGCACTACACCACTGTATATATGATATACACAGACCGTGCATGGAACAAGGAACTTCTGGAAAAATTAAATCCACTATAGTTCGAATAAGTAATGGTAAATGCAAACTGGATATTTGTAAGAACTGATCTTGAGGGTACTACAATGCCAAATATTTTACAGAAGTGGGGTTTGGGAGCTTTATCTCAACCCCTACCATAAAAATACTGTATTGACTTTGACAGGGGGATCACCTAAACGTATACGTGGATTCTCGATGGATGTCAATCCAACGGAAAAAAAGTTCTTCTAGAAACAATCTCTAAAAAGCATAAAAAAATTAATAATTGGTAATATTATGTTTTCTTTGGCTAATTTATTCTTTTTTTGGTGACGGTAATAAAATTAAAAACAACCCATTCATTAGTAATTTTTTATACTTTACAAATTTTACGTTTCTAGCCGGACTTTTTTCCGAAACTGTGTACATATGCGAAAGTAATTTAATAATTGGTGACTGCGGCTTAATCTGTCTGCCGTATTATAATAATTTTGAATTAATCCGATTTAGATGTACGGGAGAGAGATCAATACAGGAACGTCCTAACACGCATCATAGGAGTAAATTGGGTTAAATTATTCAGCTCAAGAGAGCGAGGCAAACAAGTAAGAAAAAACATATGCTGAAAAGCTGAAAAATTAGGTTACGAAGAAAGACTGACAACGAAGATAAGAAAAAATTGGGAACTTTGATTTTAAAAATCTATCAAGACGAAAACTGTGGAGTAAAATTTTAAAATTAATTTATGGAAATTAAAATTTCCAATTTTTTTTATTACGAAATTAAAATTTCTATTTTTTTTATTACGAAATTAAAATTTCTATTTTTTTATTACGTTTTTTTCATTCAAAACGGTAATATTGGTATGTGATTGGAGGACAAACTTTAATTTTGTGGTTGAAATAAAAACTATGTCGAAAGATAATTTAAAATTTAAAAAATTTAGAAGGAAGCAATTATAACTTATAAAATTTTCCCCTCATTTCCTATACTCTAAATTTCCCTGAAAACCTCCCCTTCCCCTCCATTCTCCTTTCCCCAACTTTTAATTTTCCCCTCTTTTTATCTTTCCCCTCCACTTCCTTTCATTATGAATAACTCTACAAAAACTCTAAAAGAAATTTCTTTTAAAAACAAGTATGAAAAACTTAAGGCAAGAGTATAAACGGATAAAATAGGTCCTTAAAGTGAGTTTGAAGCGGGGAAGAAGGGGGAAAAGAGAAAGCGGGTGGGTTAAGGTGAGAGGAATAAGACGTGTAGGCAGAAGTGGGGGAGAGGGAGAAGGGAGGGCGAAAGAGAGGGCAGAAATGCTAAGTGACTAAGGAAAACTTATGCACAAGATAAGAATCGAGGAGAAGTTTAATTGGTTCTTTCTTAAATAAAGGAAAGTCTTTGACATACGGAGGTCTCAAAGTTTTAAACGTGTTTTAGACATGCTAAGATCATTTTCAAGTCGAGTGTTTGCGTACTGAAATTCAAGGTTTACCGGTGATCTCTGACAGTAAAAAATTAAATAATTTTATACCCGCTTTACGGTAGGAAGTGTGTGTCTATATTAATTCAGAAAAAAAAAGGATTTTTTTAATAATTACTTATTTACATTTGTGAATTAACAAATTTTATTGCATTACAGTCTGAAAGCACGAATACAGTGTGTGTGTGTGTGTGTGTGTGTGTGTGTGTGTGTGTGTGTGTGTTCAGAAGGTTTTTTTCCTTACAATTAAAGAGAATCTATAAAATAAATGATAAAAACTGGTAATGAATGCAGCTTTTATAGTGTAAATCTTTTGAAGTCATTTACGTTTATATAGAAGGAATAACTGAATGGAAAGAATTTATTTTCCGCGTTAACTATTCTCGGCAATACATTTCAATGTTACGTTAACATTAATTAAATTCAGATTTAGTTTAGAATTCGTAAATACTTTCATTAATTAACATCTTTCCGCACGCACGCGCACACACACACACACTGTGTATATATATATTGTGTGTGTACATGTATTTTATATCCCTGTATTAACGTATACTTACGTATATAATGTGTAAAACTAATGTATTTAATTATATGCTTCGAATAACCTCTAAGCTAATCATTAGCGGAATAATAATATATTGCCTTGTAAAGGAGATAATTTTCCTAGCCGTCTGGCTTCAGCTCCCCTTAAACAGATGCCAATAAACCTTAGCCTATATTGGCAAACTAATATATGGCATATTCAAATGTATGCTAAGGAACTTTAACAATTCTATCTATTGATCTTCGTTAGAGCATTATAAATTGCCTTTCGCTTTTAGAGACCAAGAATTTATCATTAGTGAACAAATGAAATTTATCACTTTCTTACATAATAATGGAAGAGGGAAGTTGAGTAATGCGTAAAGTGCAGGTATACGTAAACAGGGCCAAAAAATACCGTCAGTAATGACATGTATTCGTAAATATATTGACTTTACGCACTGAATTTTGGTACTTTAGAAGTTACTTTAAGTAATATTTGTAAAAGTTTTGGTTAACTGTACTCTCGCCACCTACAGTACATCATTCGCATTTCCATTATTTTATGTATATGCATATATAAAAACAAAATTTATCTATATATTATCTATATATATATACAGATAGGATAATAAAATGTAACCGATGTATTTTGAGTGCCAAGAATACAATTAGACAAGACTCCAAGACTCGTACTTAAAGTACTCCAGCAGTACCAAACTTAGAACGTCTGGTTAAATGTACTACGTTTCCCCAAAAACGACCATATTTATGGCCACTACTGAATGAAATTAGAGGTCTCCCGAAGTACGCTGAATTATCTATTTATTTATTTATATACATAAAATTATTTATCAATACTTATCCATTTGTTTCCGAGAACTTTTTCACTTTTTACTCCATTTCACAAAACAATTCGGACCGGAATAAAACTGCAGTCAACGAAAAAATACAGCTGAAAATAATTCCAACACTCCTAAAACAAATACTTTATCCGCAGACCCCGAGATACAAATGATGGGACCTGGAGCAATTTCATTAGAATTCTTGTTTTTCTCATCTCTAAGCTAATTTTAAAAGTAGATTCTTATAAGGACAATTTGCTTTAAATTTGTAACCTACGCATGGCGCTACAAAGGCTAGGAAAGCAGTAGCATTTCATGGAAATTAAACGCTCATTTCTTCGAAATTACACGAAACTTTCTTTAGATAAAGACGAGAAATTGTAAAATTGTAAAAAAAAAAAAGAAAATAATTTGAGGTCATACCTACGTATAAATTTTTTTTTTTTTTTTTAATTATTTTTTTTTTTATTACTGCTTGAAAGTTTACGAACGAAGTCTAAAATTTGAAAAAAAAGAGGGAACAAAAAAAAACCTTCCGAATTAAATTACTTCGAATTGTAAAGGTACAAATGAGGAAAAAGTTTTATAAATATCAAAGTACAAAAAAAGACAAAATAAGGAACGATTTGACCTCAAAAGAAAAGAAAATAAATTCTTTTGAAGGAAAGAGAGAGAGGCTATACACATTGAATTGCGTATACAGGGTGAGAGAAAAGTCCCTGTGCACCTCAGCCTGCAGAGGCGGCGGAACGACATGATTTAAGGGGGTAAGCCATTTGGGATGGGCCCCGAATTTTTTAAAATTTGTAATGTCAAATGCATTGTTTCAGGCAATTTGTCAAATAAAAGACAAATATATAGCATATTTTTATTATATCAAATATATAGCATATATTTATATCAGATATTAAGATGTTATAACTAGTTAGAAAGTATAATGACAGACAGATAAATAAATAAATAAATAAAAAAAAAATATATAATGGTGAACCAAAAGTAGGTGGACAGTAGGTTGAATACGGTTTGTGTTATATTATATTATAACTATGGTGTTCATTATAACTATGGTGTTTGTGTTATATTATATTAAATATTATAACTAAATTTATTTAAATTTTATTTTGTATTATAGTATACAAAAAAATTAAATATGTATTCTCAAAATAAACGTTATCATTTACTGTCCACCTACTTTTGGTTCACCCTATATATATATATGTGTGTGTGTGTGTGTGTGTGTGTGTGTGTAAAAGTGAACAATGAATAATTCCTGTATAATCTTTATATTCAATTATTAATTTTTACATAAGGACCAAACTCGCATAACGCAAGTTATCTGCTATTCAATTCATACATCCATGTCCTTTCTTGACCTTTATCTTGTGTTATATTTTTTTTAATTGTTACCTCGCGAGATACTCGTCATGCTGACACCCGTGTTCGAATTCTGCTGACCAACACGGAAGGCGGGCATCTAATTACGAAATCTCCTCTCTCTCGTTTAATTCTAATTCAAAAGCATGATTATGTTATATATTGTTATGCGCGTTATGTATATATATAATTGAGGGGTCGCGTGACTTAAGGTACCTAAGCGCCACCACAGGCGAAAACGTGTTTTTGATGGATATCACTATTTTCACCCTTCCTCTATCGCGTGGTTTGGGTTATAATGACCTTAAGACACTAGAAGTATGGTTGAAAACCTTATGAAGCGAACTACTTTTTTCACCTCTATCGCCAGCTGGGCTCTGCCGCCCAGATGTGATGCGCGTCTTAAGGCCCCAATATCCCGTTCAACTGGTTCAACGGGTGGCGGGAACAGCAGGAGGAGCCCGAGCCAATGAAAACATGGCAGCCACGCCGCTCTGCTTTCTGATTGGCCACCCGCTCCACGCGCCGAGAGGGACACGACACAAACATCCCGCCAATACCTTAAGACTCGCGTTGCTGTTAGGAGGAGTCCTGTGTTCGTGCTCATATTGCTGAATATTGCGTGGATTATTCTATTCACCCGGCTTCTAACTATTATCAACGTGTGCAGCAATGTCTCACCGTGCTAGTGATAGTGATGAAAAATCACTGGAATCATTCTGTGCCAGAAATCGCACCCAAAGTTCGGCATAATAAGAAAATCAAAAAATTTAAAAAAATATATATAAAATATAAAATATGAAAATCTATTCCAAAAACTCATCAACATCTTCATTAGCATAATTAGAACTCTAATTTAGCCAAAAATGAACGTTCTAGCTCAATTAATAACAGAGATACTATTGCCAGAATATTGCTGAACTTTGGAGGCCATTTCTGGCGAATTTTAATTTTGGCGCTTAGGTACCTTAAGACGCGGGACCCCTCATATGTGCCCATGTACTTTGTGTTAAATCTCAAAATAAGAGTTATCCTAATGTAAATATGAAAAACTGTAAACTATAGTTAACTGTGGTCAATTGTAATTAACAATAATGATTTATTGATGTAATTAATGTACTTTAATGAAACTGTAGTTAACGAGTTAACGATAATAAATGAATGTGAATTAATTGGTAATTATAATCATAGTTATAGTAAACCAAAATTACAATGTACTCAATGTCCGATCCGACATTATGTCGCCATTAGGAATTTATACGCGGCGATAGTGTTATTATTTTTTTATTATTTTTTCGTTGGGATAAATTTTTGATGTGCTTTCGACTTTGCCAAATAATTGGTGACTTGTTCTTTTTAAAATTTCTTAATAATTTTCTTAGATTTAGCTTAATAATGAATCCTAATTAAAAGTTGCAGTGTTCATGTTTTGTATACATTCTCTCTTCGTTATAAAAGATGAAGTCATGACTTGCCTAAGCATTTAATTGTAAATCTTAAACCTTTAATTTTTACTCATATGCATATCTTAGTACATATAACGATGCATAGTTCAATTTCCGTTTCTAATTAACTCGGCGGAACAGGAAAACAGCAGATCTGAAAATACGCGGTTTAAGATAAAAATATGGCTTCCTATTCCTATATCCTGTTTATCTGTTTAACCATTGTCACAACAAAAAAATGTATTTTATTTTTAACTATTGTGCAAAAATAATACAGCCTCTTCAACATTTAATAATGATGATGTTAGTAGAATCGGGGTATATAAACCCCATAATTTCTTCCATGTTCATTCAGAAGTAGATCCAAAGGCTGAGCACTGCCTGTACATTTTAGCAGTAAATTACAATAAGAAATAGTCTTTATCTTCTCCTTCGAGCCTCGCTCTCTTCAGAGAACTTAGTCATTAAAATTTCCCGATACGTTATAAGAAGAATCCGGAAATCTTCAGAGAATTTAGTAAGCCTCCCAGAATCCTCCGAGCCACTATAGAAGAACTCGGAGAGTAAATATAGAAGAAACTACTGCAAGTAACACATCCGTTGCTGCCATCTAACTAGAACCCCCGTCGACTTCGAACCAACCCAGGCCATAGACGGAGGGGTTAACATATATATATATATATATATATATAATATATATATATATATATATATATATATATATACATTGTCCATTTAATGTTAATTGTATTGGAAACCATCCAAGTTTTATCCAACAAAATTTATATTATTATTATCTGAAAAGAGACGAGAAAGTAATTAAATACACAAAAATTCACAACAATCCAAATCCACACCATTATAAAATGAACATGAAAAACACAACGAAAAGTGGAAATAAATTACTACATCATGCAATGCAACGCACGCAGCGTTGTAGTAACAAAACAAACACCCAAGTCAGCACCACAGCACTCAGCTGCAGCACAAAGAAACGCACCATTTCACGGACAATTAATTTACACCGACGAGTGATTCAAACGCCCAATGACGTAGTTGTAAAACCGCGCCGCTATTGGCTAATTTCACGGCCACACGTGGTTGGTACACGTTGTCAATGTTTTTGCGAACATACGGTCGTTGAATTTAGAAACAGACTGATACATATATAAATATAAACCATAAGTCGCCGAAAATATTAACTGAGCAAAGGGGTGCGCGGCGCGCCAGCGCGCAATAGGTTCCGCCGCCCCTGTGCACCTGTAAGAAGCGTAGTGAACCTGTACCTGCACTGTGTTGGAAGTGGACAGGTGTACAGGGACTTTTCGCTCACCCTGTACTAGAATGAAAGCGATAAATAATTATGTATGTATTAAACTAAAGAAGAAAAAGCATAAGTGAAGATAACTCTTTATACTGTTTACAATTTAATTTCAGTTTGAGAGAGAGAGAGAGAGAGAGAGAGAGAGAGAGAGAGAGAGAGAGAGAGTTACAAGGAGTTACAAGGAGTTACAAGGAAAAGAAGTACCTCAAAAGGCCTTGCGGCCCATACCTAGGAGGTACCAATGGCAACGGGTGCCAGGGAAAATTTTGTCTTTCAACTATCCTAGTAGTAGTAGAAAACTGGATAGAAAAGTAGAAGGCTCTCTCCCCACCCTCCGCTCCCTCCCTGCCAGAGGCAGGTACGGAAAAAGGTTGAAGAAAATACCTTGACCCTGGAAAAGTAGCCAAGGAAATTTTACAGGAAAGTGGAGAATATATAAATAGCTCTATAGTTAGCTTGCTCACAGAGACACCGAGCAAACGAACTCCTGCAGAGTTTTCTGAGGTTTTAATCTTAAACTATGAGTGTGTTCATACTTTGTCTAGCCTATTTTTAAACAGATTTACACTTTGACTGGAAACAACCTCTGAGGGAAGTTGGTTCCAGATATTAACTATTTTATAGGAAAAGAAATTTCCGCAGACTGAGGTCCTAAATGTCTTTACACACTCAAATAGTGTGCAAGATTTCGTCTAACCTTTTCTTGAACTGATCCACAGAGGAACTGTTCACAACTTCCGAAGGTAACCTGTTCCATGTGTCACAGATCTTATACGTAAAGTAATTCCCACACACACTAGTCCTAAACCGTTTCAAATCCAACTTCCAACCATTGTTGCGAGTTGGGTTATCATTTAAACTAAACATACTTCTAAAGTCGACATCGTTGAACCGTCGTAAGAGCTTGAAAAGAGAGAGGAGAGAGAGAGAGAGAGAGAGAGAGAGAGAGAGAGAGAGAGAGAGACTTTTGCTAGAGAAACTGTTAAGGATTTGTGAACTTTAAATCAACAGGTAAAGTTTGTTCCAAGTTTGTAAAAAAAAAATCACGCTTACTTTCCCAAACTTTTACTCTACCGAGCACTAAATGGAAATTATACTTTTAATTAATTAATTAATTTATAAGTGTACAGGTACGAAACAATTAAAATTAAAAATAAATTATCAAGAATTTCAAAAGGGAAATTTTAGTTACTTTTAATTTTTAAATCATGGAAACTGTTTGTAATTTTTTTATTATTTTTTTTTTACAAAAGAAAAATACATAAATTAAACAAACTTCACTTCATTCATTCATTTAAGAAAGAAGTAAATTTTACTCTTTTTTACGTACAACTTTCTTTCAGGATCTTACAGGTGAAACATCATGCAAACTTACAGTATTTGTTACTGAACATTTGTACAGCAATTCCTTCTCACATGAACCAAAGAAGTAGTTCTACTGTAAGTTTTAAGGAACCTGAAGTTTCTAGATATACGTTTACTTGGCTATGTTGCAAAACCGCTTCCTGTAGATCAGCGAGGTTAAGCGACATTGGGACTGGGTAGTAGTTGGAGGGGTGACCTTTCTCTGTGTCCAGATGATGTAGCGCCTCGCGGTTCGAATCCCACGTGAAGCTGTAGTTCCCCTCCGTGACGTACCCCACATTGAATAATCACATCACAGTGATTATTCAATGTGGGGTATAATCAAAGATAGAGCCAACGGTCAGAAACCTTGGTACTTCGATCACACGAAGACTTTAATACGCCAAGAGTCCGAGACATTAAATAATAACAAAGAACTGTGCTGCGCTATTTGTTGTTCAGTGGTTCAGAGATGCAACATATGTATTGAACATGATGGAGGACACTGAATAATTTCTGTAGTAAATGATAAATATTATTCTTCACAAGGTGATTCCATTATTCTCGGTAAACCGACTTATGCCGCACCCGGTGTATATATATATATATATATATGTGAGAATAATAAATGATGCACAACCACAGGAAAAAGTAAAAAGCTATTCCAAGGTCTTTCGCGTATTCAGCACCTCGTCATTCTCTGAATGTGTTGAATACGCGTAAGACACGTTGAAATCGATTTTTACTTTTCCCTACGGTGTTGCATCATATATATGTATGTTGGCTCTTTCCACAGTGAGATATTGATTCACTACTTTACCTGTCCAATATGAACATACCTTTCGTGGAAAAGTTGTTCACATAAATAATAAAGTAGAATTGATTGAAACTTCTTATTAATTACTGATTATTATTGAAAATTGAGGCAGTTTTTTTTGTAAACCCCCCCCCCAACTTTTATAGATTAAATATAAAAAGAAAAGGAGTCAAAAGTAGTTCACAATCTCCAAATTTTGCATCTTACATCGTACTCATCCGAATACCTTGAAATAAGTGAAATTATTTCAACGCTTCGACATTAAGATTATATAAGTTTCTCCTCATTAAATAAAGAGGATAGAATCCCCTTTGGTCGAAATGCTAAAATATAAATTCTCTCTTTGAAGCGAAAAAGGGTAACAATTTTTGTAAAAATTTTGCTCCACTGAACATCCTCCACTTGTCAAAAATTCACCTTCTCCATTTCGGGTGTGTGTGTGTGTGTAACCATGTTTGGAAATGCATATTTTTCTTTATACTGTACACGTACTATAAAGCTTCATTATTATTTATTTAATTTTTGATTTTAGAAAACTGATCGAGTACTTTACTGTCTGTCATCATAAGATGACAAAGATATTATCTCTCTTTCTCAATAATAATAGTAACTAATAATAAGGACTTAATAAAAATTATTATTACAGTATTATTATTATTATTATTACCGTATTATTATTTATCTGTGTTTATTTCACGAAATTTCTACGAAGGAAGAAAGCAATTTTTAAGCCTGCATGTTCTGGGTATTGATAATTCCCACAGGGACCTTTCATAGGAAAAAACCAGAAAAAAATTTTATGGCTGGAAAGGAGAGGAAATAGCATTAGATGGGTTGGGGAATGAAAAGGTCGAAAGATAAGGAACGAGATCGTTGAGGGAATTAAGAATACGAGCAGAGTCGAATTTTTGAATTTTTACGATACAAAAACGTTCCGAAATTTTCAAAATACATCTGTCGTTATATTTAGAACTCTGATTCATAAATCCCACGGGTGATAAATTACAAGGGCAGCAACTCTCTCCTTCAGCACTTCTTATAATGAAAAATAGTGGATAAGTAAGAAGAGTCATCGCGTAAAAGTTATTGTGGATGGGGGTATTGATACGCGAGAATTATTTATTCCTTTGTATGTGGATTTTCCTCATAACTTTTCACTTGTATAGTAGGAACGGGGGCTCTAACCTGGTTACATACGCGCGACAGTGATACAAACTAATGCCATACTAGCCTACATGAGTTAATATTAACAAAATAACTAATTTTATAGATTTATTTATTTATTTTTTTTTAAATTTTTTTTTAGAAGAGTTGACCATAATACTTTAGGTTTATATACCTCGAACTTAAACAATGTAATACCAAAAATGGAAGCACCTTAAATTGCATGAACTGAATTTTTTTTCTTATGAGTCCCCTTAGGAAACCAAAGTCCTTGACGCTATAAATTCATACACTCTCTAATAGCTAACTAAACTTCCTATTTACGTTCTTCTTTCTTCTGCTATTCCAACCTTCATTAACTTAAGAAGTTAATACAATACTTCATCTTGACGAACTTAATGAGAAATAAACATCAGAAAATTTCTGAAAAGTTGGCAACACTGAAAAATCCAAATAATAAAAGCTTTAATAAAGTAAATTTCCTCTGAGAAGGTCTTTTAAAATTTCATTCTTAGAACTTAACAACTCAATTTCATCTCTGCATCTGAGCTCATCAAGTGCTCATTTGGTGTCTCGTATTGCAGGCACACTCGTATTTTTGTTGCAGGTAAATAAGGAGCAAATGAGTGTATTTACTGGTAGGGAGTATGCACGATACGTTGTGTGTAAATTTATAGGAACAGATCTCTCTCTCTCTCTCTCTCTCTCTCTCTCCTCTCTCCTCTCTCTCTCTCTCTCTCTCCTGTAAAATTTCCTTGGCTACTTTTCCAGGGTCAAGGTATTTTCTTCAACCTTTTTCCGTACCTGCCTCTGGCAGGGAGGGAGCGGAGGGTGGGGAGAGAGCCTTCTACTTTTCTATCCAGTTTTCTACTACTGCTAGGATAGTTGAAAGAAAAATAAACTTTCACAAAATTTTCCCTGGCACCCATTGCCATTGGTACCTCCTCGGTATGGGCCGCAAAGCCTTTTGAGGTACTTCTTTTCCTTGTAACTCCTCCTTGTAACTCTCTCTCTCTCTCTCTCTCTCTCCTCCTCTCTCTCTCTCTCTCTCTCTCTCTCTCTCTCTCTCTCTCTCTCTCTCTCTCCTCCTCCTCTCTCTCTCTCTCTCTTCTCCTCCTCCTCCTCCTCCTCCTCCTCTCTCTCTCTCTATCTCAGGAAAGATATTGAGAGGCTGGAGCGAGTGCAGGCGAGGGCCACAAAGTTGATCCCTTCCGTTAGGCATATGGGCTACAATCGACGGTTACGCGCCCTGAACTTGTTTTCGCTTGAAACTCGGAGGCTGCGCGGTCAACTGATCGAGGTTTTCAAGCTCTTACGAGGGTTCAACGATGTCGATTTTAGAAGTATGTTTAGTTTAAATGATAACCCAACTCGCAACAATGGTTGGAAGTTGGATTTGAAACGGTTTAGGACTAGTGTGTGTGGGAATTACGTTACGTATAAGATCTGTGACACATGGAACAGGTTACCTTCGGAAGTTGTGAACAGTTCCTCTGTGGATCAGTTCAAGAAAAGGTTAGACGAAATCTTGCACACTATTTGAGTGTGTAAAGACATTTAGGACCTCAGTCTGCGGAAATTTCTTTTCCTGTAAAATAGTTGATATCTGGAACCAACTTCCCTCAGAGGATGTTTCCAGTCAAAGTGTAAATCTGTTTAAAAATAGGCTAGACAAAGTACAGAACACACTCATAGTTTAAGATTAAAACCTCAGAAAACTCTGCAGGAGTTCGCTTGCTCGGTGTCTCTGTGAGCAAGCTAAATATAGAGCTATTTATATATTCTCCACTTTCCTGTAAAATTTCCTTGGCTACTTTTCCAGGGTCAAGGTATTTTCTTCAACCTTTTTCCGTACCTGCCTCTGGCAGGGAGGGAGCGGAGGGTGGGGAGAGAGCCTTCTACTTTTCTATCCAGTTTTCTACTACTGCTAGCATAGTTTGAAAGACAAAATTTTCCCTGGCACCCGTTGCCATTGGTACCTCCTCGGTATGGGCCGCAAGGCCTTTTGAGGTACTTCTTTTCCTTGTAACTCCTTGTAACTCCTTGTTCTCTCTCCTCTCTCTCTCTCTCTCTCTCTCTCCTCTCTCTCTCTCTCTCTCTCTCTCCTCTCTCTCTCTCTCTCTCTCCTCTCTCTCTCTCCTCTCTCTCTCTCTCTCTCTCCTCTCTCTCCTCTTCCTCCTCCTCTCTCTCTCTCTCTCTCTCTCTCTCTCTCCTCTCTCTCTCTCTCTCTCTCTCTTCTCCTCTCTCTCTCTCTCCCCGCAGGGGGTATAAAGGTTATGCACATTTCTTCTGGATGTAGTAAACTTTATACTTGGGGTGTGACAGCCCTCCGGTCCCGAGTCGTGGGATTCTAGAGGAACTGGCTGCCAGCTCCTTTAGGTTCTCTCTCTCTTTCGGGAGGGCGGGTAAAGTATTTTGCACAATCCCGTCCCGTGGGTTACTAGGACCCCATCCCATCCCTACTCTGTCCTTTTAGATTACGTTAAGGTTGTTCTCCTCTCACTGCAAAAAAAAAAAAAAAAAAAAAAAAACTTTTCTTTTAGTATTAAGTCTTTTTCTCTTCTTTTACTATTAGGACCCTACTGCTACCTCATGCGTGGGAAGAGAGGCTTTGGAACCTCTATAAATAACACCATTTAACGCTCGTAGGTTGTGAGAGACTGGGATGGAGGGGTCCCAGGCGTAGGGGCGCGATGAATGGAGTGTGGCTAGTGCCCCGTTAAGCCCATTCCTAACGCGTAATGGCTTGACCAGCCCCCTGCGACCGTTCTTTGGTGACCAATTGATGGTGCTTGGCTGTACTGCTCTGAGGTGAGAGGGCTTTACTGCCCAGCTGGCTGCCAGGCCAGCGTAAAGTCTCGGGCGTAGCCTCTGGGTCTGGTGGGATATCCCTTGAACACTGGATTCTAAGAGTCTGGCCCACTTGTGAGTGACTAGTAAGACTTAGTAAGGGGCTGCATCTCGCTGTCGCTCCTGGCGGAAAATCCGTGACGCTTGCGTCGCGAGTGTTTGTCAGTTGGTAGCTGCGACACGTTTGGGACGGTCCGGCCCTGGGGAGACCTTTGGTCGGTGCGGCAGCAGGAGAGGTGTAGTCTTCTGGAAGGAATGAACGTCACTTGCGAAAAGGCGGGTGCGGCTACGCGCGGGATTAATTCCCCCCCCCCCCCTTTTTTATATACTGGTCATAACGTTTTTGGATAGTTTTCATTGCTAGAACGCTTTATCTTATTCAGAGTATTCAGAAAAAACAAAAAAAAGAGAAAATATGGCAGGGCCAGCTAAATTGAAAGCAGAATGCTTTAAATGTAAAGTTAATCATTGGTGCGTAGACTTCCCAGAGGGTATATCAGCGATATCACATCCCTTAGTGTATGTTTGTTTTGTAAACTTAGAGACAACCACGAAAAGGAAGTTAAAGAGCTAAAGGAATTAGTAAAAAAGCTTGAAGCTAGGGTCGTAGCACTGGAAATCCAACCCAGTGGACAAGATCAAATTAAAAACACACCAGCAGATTCAAACTGTAAGATTAAGTATCAAGAACAAAGGGAGGGCTCAAAGAAGGGGCTGATAGAGAAGGGTGGGAAGGGATCGATAGAGAAGGGTGGGAAGGGGCCTGCTGATGGCCCAAAGAAACCGAAGGATGTAGCTACCTGTCGGGGTGGGTCGGGTGGTGTAACTGCGTGTATGGGTGGCGACGGGTTTCGAAAGGTCTCGGGCAAGAAGGCTGCGAAGCCGAAGCCTGAGACCCCAGTTGCCCCTGTCAAGACCTCTAACCGCTTTAGTCTCCTGTGCTCGAAGGAGGAAGACACCGTTTTGATTGGGGACTCGCAGATCAGGGGCCAGGAGAAGTACTTTGCTTCTGCAAACCGGGATGGGAGGAAGGTAAGGTGCTTACCTGGGCGGGGAACGGCGCACTTAAGGAAGGAGGTAGAGAAGGTGCGCGTGGATAGTCGGAGGACTGCGATCGTTGTCCACGCTGGTGGCAATGACCTGTTCCTCAAAGGCGGTGGGGTAGGTCTTACAGAAGGGATCATCACCGAGATCATGTCTCTTGCGGATGATCTAAAACTGAAGACAGACAGGGGAATGTTAATGGGTATTTTACCGCGAATGAATGTCAGTGACCACTCGCTCAGTAAGGTCATTGGCATCAACGAGAGGGTACAAGACTTGTGCGTTCCGCTGGGCGTGAAGTTTATTGACCCCTTCGATGCATTTTCGGGTAGGTGGGACCTTTACCAGAGGGATGGTGTCCACCTCAATGACAAGGGTAAAGGTGTGCTAGGCGCGCTGCTCGACCGGCACCTATACAGAATGGTGAGGTCGAGTCCTGGGAGAGATGATGGGCCCCCACCGGGGAGAGATGAGGATGAGCCGGTGGCGGACGTACCTTCGACTGAAGGGTGCGGCGAAGTACAGATGGGTGACCCTCCTCCTACGTTGGAGGGGGCTCAGTCTCCTGTGGAAGTTGCCCCCTCGTTAGTGAGGGGCTCTTCAACTCCCGACAGCCTTGGCTGTTCGGGAAACGGGTCGTGCTAGGGGGCGGTCAGAATAGGGAAGGCTCCCTCCGTGCAATGCTTTTTAATGCTAGGTCAATTAGGAACAAGTTTCGCGAGCTACGGGCGCTCTTAGCATCAGAATACCAGGATATCGTTGCTATCACCGAGTCCTGGATTCATACTGATCGTAGGGACTACGTTGGGGAGTTCGAAATTCCCGGGTATAGAATGTTTCGCAAAGACCGCACCCGTGGGGGGGGGGTGGGGTACTAATATACGTCAGAGACACGTTGAGTCCGGTTGACTGCCAGTTCCGGTCGGAACGGGAGCTGCTTGGCGTCGATCTGAACGTGGGAGGGACGAACTATAGGTTAATCTTGGTGTACAGACCTCCGCATCTCCTCCTCGAGGAGGATACAGCCCTGTACACCGAACTCAGTAGCCTGCTAGGGGATAGGGTGTGTGTAGTTTTAGGAGACTTCAACTGTCGCGGCATAAAGTGGGAAAACAGGACTGCCGATGCTGAAGGGAGGAGGCTAGTTGACTTTGCTGATGAGAACTTCCTCACTCAGTGGGTCAACGAGCCTACACGAGGCGAAAGCGTTCTAGACTTAGTATTCACGACCGAAGACAACCTCGTCACTGGCCTCACCGTTGACGAATCGTTGGGCGGGAGTGATCACGGTATTATTAGGTTCCGTGTGTGCGTCCCTCGGGTGAAGCGTAGTAACTCGAGAGGCAGTAAGCTCGATCTCCGGCGGGCGAACTTTGTTAGCCTCAGGGATAGCGTAGCAGAGATGGGGTTAGAGGTTGGCGGCGATGTTGAGGGAGTGTGGAGTGCATTCCGGGATGAGTTTATGGTGCTGCAGTCTGCTGCCATACCCTCAAAACTGGTCACCCCTGCTTCAACGCAGCCTAAGTGGTTCAATCGTGGCATCGCTTCGGCTATCCGAAATAGGAAAGTAGTGTATAGGAGGGCGAAGGCCAATCGTTCCCACGAGAACACTGAAGCGTATGTCCGCCTGTGTAGGGAAGTGAAGGCGAAGGTTAGGCTAGCGAAACGTAACGAAGAACTACGGGTGGCAAGCCTCTGCAAGAGGAACCCTAAGGAGTTCTTCAGTTATGTTAATAGTAGAAAGCCTATTAGAAGCATGATAGGTCCTTTAAAGGACGGAAGCGGCGTTCTGCGGACCTCCGACGCGGACATCGCTAAGGTGCTTAATGAGTACTTTGCGGGAGTGTTCACCAGGGAGGATACCCGCGTCATCCCCGAGCCAGCTGTGAGGCACGAAGGTGCTGACCTGGATAGTGTTAGATGTACCGCGACAGTCGTTGCTCATAGAATAGACAAACTGAGCGCGTTTAAGGCTCCTGGGCCAGACCAGTTTCTCCCCAGTGTTTTGCGAGAAGTGCGCGACCAGGTGGCTCCCCACCTGGCTACAGTCTTCAACAAATCGTTGGAGATGGGCCAGGTGCCTGGTGACTGGAGGAGGCCAACGTGACCCCTATCTTTAAGAAAGGGGATCACGAAAGTCCAGGGAACTATCGTCCTATTAGTCTCACTTCAGTTGTAGGTAAATTATTAGAAAGGATAATAGCTGATAGAATCGTTGACCATTTGGATTCCTACAAGCTGCTTGGGGACTCCCAACATGGGTTTAGACGGCATAGGTCGTGTCTCACCAACTTGCTCGAGTTTTTCCACGTCATGTTGAGTGAGTACGATAAGAGTAGGGCGATTGATATACTTTATCTCGACTTTCAGAAAGCCTTTGATAAGGTACCTCACCGCCGGCTAATGGCGAAAGTGCGCGCGCTGGGTATCGGTGGGGAAATAGGTAGGTGGATTGAAAACTGGCTAAGGAATAGGCGGCAGAGGGTGGTAATTAAAGGGGCTAGTTCGGGTTGGGCCTCGGTCACTAGTGGGGTTCCTCAGGGTTCCGTTTTGGGGCCACTGTTGTTTACCATTTACATAAATGATATCGACGGTGGCATCGTCAGTCGGATCGCCAAATTCGCTGATGACACCAAGCTTGGGGCCAATGTTGGGACGCCCGAAGCGATCGAGGAACTGCGTGCGGACCTAGGTAGGATAGGAGAGTGGTCCGAAAAATGGCAAATGCCGTTTAACTTGGGTAAATGCAAAGTGATGCACATTGGCTACGCCAATCCCAAGTCGGACTACTCGATGTTGGGCAGTAATATCGAGGTGACTGATTTAGAAAAGGACTTGGGTGTGCTAATTAGCAGCGACCTTAAGTTTACGAAACAGTGTGTAGAGATGGAAAAGAAAGCCCAGAAACTATTGGGTTATATCAGGAGGCAATTTCAGTTTCGGAACAAGGAGATTGTGCTCTCACTGTACAATTCCCTTGTTCGGCCGTACCTGGAGTATGCTGTGCAGTTCTGGTCGCCCACCCTCAGGAAAGATATTGAGAGGCTGGAGCGAGTGCAGGCGAGGGCCACAAAGTTGATCCCTTCCGTTAGGCATATGGGCTACAATCGACGGTTACGCGCCCTGAACTTGTTTTCGCTTGAAACTCGGAGGCTGCGCGGTCAACTGATCGAGGTTTTCAAGCTCTTACGAGGGTTCAACGATGTCGATTTTAGAAGTATGTTTAGTTTAAATGATAACCCAACTCGCAACAATGGTTGGAAGTTGGATTTGAAACGGTTTAGGACTAGTGTGTGTGGGAATTACGTTACGTATAAGATCTGTGACACATGGAACAGGTTACCTTCGGAAGTTGTGAACAGTTCCTCTGTGGATCAGTTCAAGAAAAGGTTAGACGAAATCTTGCACACTATTTGAGTGTGTAAAGACATTTAGGACCTCAGTCTGCGGAAATTTCTTTTCCTATAAAATAGTTATATCTAACCACTGCAGGAGTTCGCTTGCTCGGTCTCTGAGCAAGCTAAAATATAGAGCTATTTATATATTCTCCACTTTCCTGTAAAATTTCCTTGGCTACTTTTCCAGGGTCAAGGTATTTTCTTCAACCTTTTTCCGTACCTGCCTCTGGCAGGGAGGGAGCGGAGGGTGGGGAGAGAGCCTTCTACTTTTCTATCCAGTTTTCTACTACTGCTAGCATAGTTGAAAGACAAAATTTTCCCTGGCACCCGTTGCCATTGGTACCTCCTCGGTATGGGCCGCAAGGCCTTTTGAGGTACTTCTTTTCCTTGTAACTCCTTGTAACTCTCTCTCTCTCTCTTCTCCTCCTCCTCCTCCTTCCTCCTCTCCTCTCCTCCTCTCTCTCTCTCCTCTCTCTCCTCCTCTCTTCTCTCCCTCTCTCTCTCTCTCTCTCTCTCCTCTCTCTCTCTCCTCTCTCTCTCTCTCTCTCTCTCTCTCTCTCTCTCTCTCTCTCCTCTCTCTCCTCCTCTCCTCTCTCTCTCCTCTCTCTCTCTCTCTCTCTCTCTCTCTCTCTCCTCCTCTCTCTCTCTCTCTCTCTTACTGCCCAGCTGGCTGCCAGGCCAGCGTAAAGTCTCGGGCGTAGCCTCTGGGTCTGGTGGGATATCCCTTGAACACTGGATTCTAAGAGTCTGGCCCACTTGTGAGTGACTAGTAAGACTTAGTAAGGGGCTGCATCTCGCTGTCGCTCCTGGCGGAAAATCCGTGACGCTTGCGTCGCGAGTGTTTGTCAGTTGGTAGCTGCGACACGTTTGGGACGGTCCGGCCCTGGGGAGACCTTTGGTCGGTGCGGCAGCAGGAGAGGTGTAGTCTTCTGGAAGGAATGAACGTCACTTGCAAAAAGGCGGGTGCGGCTACGCGCGGGATTAATTCACCCCCCCCCCCTTTTTTATATACTGGTCATAACGTTTTTGGATAGTTTTCATTGCTAGAACGCTTTATCTTATTCAGAGTATTCAGAAAAACAAAAAAAAAGAGAAAATATGGCAGGGCCAGCTAAATTGAAAGCAGAATGCTTTAAATGTAAAGTTAATCATTGGTGCGTAGACTTCCCAGAGGGTATATCAGCGATATCACATCCCTTAGTGTATGTTTGTTTTGTAAACTTAGAGACAACCACGAAAAGGAAGTTAAAGAGCTAAAGGAATAGTAAAAAAGCTTGAAGCTAGGGTCGTAGCACTGGAAATCCAACCCAGTGGACAAGATCAAATTAAAAACACACCAGCAGATTCAAACTGTAAGATTAAGTATCAAGAACAAAGGGAGGGCTCAAAGAAGGGGCTGATAGAGAAGGGTGGGAAGGGATCGATAGAGAAGGGTGGGAAGGGGCCTGCTGATGGCCCAAAGAAACCGAAGGATGTAGCTACCTGTCGGGGTGGGTCGGGTGGTGTAACTGCGTGTATGGGTGGCGACGGGTTTCGAAAGGTCTCGGGCAAGAAGGCTGCGAAGCCGAAGCCTGAGACCCCAGTTGCCCCTGTCAAGACCTCTAACCGCTTTAGTCTCCTGTGCTCGAAGGAGGAAGACACCGTTTTGATTGGGGACTCGCAGATCAGGGGCCAGGAGAAGTACTTTGCTTCTGCAAACCGGGATGGGAGGAAGGTAAGGTGCTTACCTGGGCGGGGAACGGCGCACTTAAGGAAGGAGGTAGAGAAGGTGCGCGTGGATAGTCGGAGGACTGCGATCGTTGTCCACGCTGGTGGCAATGACCTGTTCCTCAAAGGCGGTGGGGTAGGTCTTACAGAAGGGATCATCACCGAGATCATGTCTCTTGCGGATGATCTAAAACTGAAGACAGACAGGGGAATGTTAATGGGTATTTTACCGCGAATGAATGTCAGTGACCACTCGCTCAGTAAGGTCATTGGCATCAACGAGAGGGTACAAGACTTGTGCGTTCCGCTGGGCGTGAAGTTTATTGACCCCTTCGATGCATTTTCGGGTAGGTGGGACCTTTACCAGAGGGATGGTGTCCACCTCAATGACAAGGGTAAAGGTGTGCTAGGCGCGCTGCTCGACCGGCACCTATACAGAATGGTGAGGTCGAGTCCTGGGAGAGATGATGGGCCCCACCGGGGAGAGATGAGGATGAGCCGGTGGCGGACGTACCTTCGACTGAAGGGTGCGGCGAAGTACAGATGGGTGACCCTCCTCCTACGTTGGAGGGGGCTCAGTCTCCTGTGGAAGTTGCCCCCTCGTTAGTGAGGGGCTCTTCAACTCCCGACAGCCTGGCTGTTCGGGAAACGGGTCGTGCTAGGGGGCGGTCAGAATAGGGAAGGCTCCCTCCGTGCAATGCTTTTTAATGCTAGGTCAATTAGGAACAAGTTTCGCGAGCTACGGGCGCTCTTAGCATCAGAATACCAGGATATCGTTGCTATCACCGAGTCCTGGATTCATACTGATCGTAGGGACTACGTTGGGGAGTTCGAAATTCCCGGGTATAGAATGTTTCGCAAAGACCGCACCCGTGGGGAGGGGGGTGGGGTACTAATATACGTCAGAGACACGTTGAGTCCGGTTGACTGCCAGTTCCGGTCGGAACGGGAGCTGCTTGGCGTCGATCTGAACGTGGGAGGGACGAACTATAGGTTAATCTTGGTGTACAGACCTCCGCATCTCCTCCTCGAGGAGGATACAGCCCTGTACACCGAACTCAGTAGCCTGCTAGGGGATAGGGTGTGTGTAGTTTTAGGAGACTTCAACTGTCGCGGCATAAAGTGGGAAAACAGGACTGCCGATGCTGAAGGGAGGAGGCTAGTTGACTTTGCTGATGAGAACTTCCTCACTCAGTGGGTCAACGAGCCTACACGAGGCGAAAGCGTTCTAGACTTAGTATTCACGACCGAAGACAACCTCGTCACTGGCCTCACCGTTGACGAATCGTTGGGCGGGAGTGATCACGGTTATTAGGTTCCGTGTGTGCGTCCCTCGGGTGAAGCGTAGTAACTCGAGAGGCAGTAAGCTCGATCTCCGGCGGGCGAACTTTGTTAGCCTCAGGGATAGCGTAGCAGAGATGGGGTTAGAGGTTGGCGGCGATGTTGAGGGAGTGTGGAGTGCATTCCGGGATGAGTTTATGGTGCTGCAGTCTGCTGCCATACCCTCAAAACTGGTCACCCTGCTTCAACGCAGCCTAAGTGGTTCAATCGTGGCATCGCTTCGGCTATCCGAAATAGGAAAGTAGCGTATAGGAGGCGAAGGCCAATCGTTCCCACGAGAACACTGAAGCGTATGTCCGCCTGTGTAGGGAAGTGAAGGCGAAGGTTAGGCTAGCGAAACGTAACGAAGAACTACGGGTGGCAAGCCTCTGCAAGAGGAACCCTAAGGAGTTCTTCAGTTATGTTAATAGTAGAAAGCCTATTAGAAGCATGATAGGTCCTTTAAAGGACGGAAGCGGCGTTCTGCGGACCTCCGACGCGGACATCGCTAATGTGCTTAATGAGTACTTTGCGGGAGTGTTCACCAGGGAGGATACCCGCGTCATCCCCGAGCCAGCTGTGAGGCACGAAGGTGCTGACCTGGATAGTGTTAGATGTACCGCGACAGTCGTTGCTCATAGAATAGACAAACTGAGCGCGTTTAAGGCTCCTGGGCCAGACCAGTTTCTCCCCAGTGTTTTGCGAGAAGTGCGCGACCAGGTGGCTCCCCACCTGGCTACAGTCTTCAACAAATCGTTGGAGATGGGCCAGGTGCCTGGTGACTGGAGGAGGCCAACGTGACCCCTATCTTTAAGAAAGGGGATCACGAAAGTCCAGGGAACTATCGTCCTATTAGTCTCACTTCAGTTGTAGGTAAATTATTAGAAAGGATAATAGCTGATAGAATCGTTGACCATTTGGATTCCCACAAGCTGCTTGGGGACTCCCAACATGGGTTTAGACGGCATAGGTCGTGTCTCACCAACTTGCTCGAGTTTTTCCACGTCATGTTGAGTGAGTACGATAAGAGTAGGGCGATTGATATACTTTATCTCGACTTTCAGAAAGCCTTTGATAAGGTACCTCACCGCCGGCTAATGGCGAAAGTGCGCGCGCTGGGTATCGGTGGGGAAATAGGTAGGTGGATTGAAAACTGGCTGAGGAATAGGCGGCAGAGGGTGGTAATTAAAGGGGCTAGTTCGGGTTGGGCCTCGGTCACTAGTGGGGTTCCTCAGGGTTCCGTTTTGGGGCCGCTGTTGTTTACCATTTACATAAATGATATCGACGGTGGCATCGTCAGTCGGATCGCCAAATTCGCTGATGACACCAAGCTTGGGGCCAATGTTGGGACGCCCGAAGCGATCGAGGAACTGCGTGCGGACCTAGGTAGGATAGGAGAGTGGTCCGAAAAATGGCAAATGCCGTTTAACTTGGGTAAATGCAAAGTGATGCACATTGGCTACGCCAATCC
Organism: Bathynomus jamesi; assembly: GCA_023014485.1. Lineage (NCBI taxonomy): Eukaryota > Metazoa > Arthropoda > Malacostraca > Isopoda > Cirolanidae > Bathynomus > Bathynomus jamesi. The sequence goes on along the minus strand of JAJOZX010008234.1, from coordinate 23,503 downwards.
CAAGTCGGACTACTCTATGTTGGGCAGTAATATCGAGGTGACTGATTTAGAAAAGGACTTGGGTGTGCTAATTAGCAGCGACCTTAAGTTTACGAAACAGTGTGTAGAGGTGGAAAAGAAAGCCCAGAAACTATTGGGTTATATCAGAAGGCAATTTCAGTTTCGGAACAAGGAGATTGTGCTCTCACTGTACAATTCCCTTGTTCGGCCGTACCTGGAGTATGCTGTGCAGTTCTGGTCGCCCACCCTCAGGAAAGATATTGAGAGGCTGGAGCGAGTGCAGGCGAGGGCCACAAAGTTGATCCCTTCCGTTAGGCATATGGGCTACAATCGACGGTTACGCGCCCTGAACTTGTTTTCGCTTGAAACTCGGAGGCTGCGCGGTCAACTGATCGAGGTTTTCAAGCTCTTACGAGGGTTCAACGATGTCGATTTTAGAAGTATGTTTAGTTTAAATGATAACCCAACTCGCAACAATGGTTGGAAGTTGGATTTGAAACGGTTTAGGACTAGTGTGTGGGAATTACGTTACGTATAAGATCTGTGACACATGGAACAGGTTACCTTCGGAAGTTGTGAACAGTTCCTCTGTGGATCAGTTCAAGAAAAGGTTAGACGAAATCTTGCACACTATTTGAGTGTGTAAAGACATTTAGGACCTCAGTCTGCGGAAATTTCTTTTCCTATAAAATAGTTAATATCTGGAACCAACTTCCCTCAGAGGTTGCTTCCAGTCAAAGTGTAAATCTGTTTAAAAATAGGCTAGACAAAGTACTGAACACACTCATAGTTTAAGATTAAAACCTCAGAAAACTCTGCAGGAGTTCGCTTGCTCGGTCTCTGTGAGCAAGCTAAATATAGAGCTATTATATATTCTCCACTTTCCTGTAAAATTTCCTTGGCTACTTTTCCAGGGTCAAGGTATTTTCTTCAACCTTTTTCCGTACCTGCCTCTGGCAGGGAGGAAGCGGAGGGTGGGGAGAGAGCCTTCTACTTTTCTATCCAGTTTTCTACTACTGCTAGCATAGTTGAAAGACAAAATTTTCCCTGGCACCCGTTGCCATTGGTACCTCCTCGGTATGGGCCGCAAGGCCTTTTGAGGTACTTCTTTTCCTTGTAACTCCTTGTAACTCTCTCTCTCTCCTGTAAAATTTCCTTGGCTACTTTTCCAGGGTCAAGGTATTTTCTTCAACCTTTTTCCGTACCTGCCTCTGGCAGGGAGGGAGCGGAGGGTGGGGAGAGAGCCTTCTACTTTTCTATCCAGTTTTCTACTACTGCTAGGATAGTTGAAAGAAAAATAAACTTTTAATAACAGGAACAGTTCCTCGGTGGATCAGTTCAAGAAAAGGTTAGACCAAATCTTGCACACTATTTGAGTGTGTAGAAAATTTTCCCTGGCACCCGTTGCCATTGGTACCTCCTCGGTATGGGCCGCAAGGCCTTTTGAGGTACTTCTTTTCCTTGTAACTCCTTGTAACTCGTGTGGGTGCGGTTTCGAAACGGGCAATTCTCTACCCATACTCAACACAAACCCGGTCTTATAAAGCGTGGGATGGGGCTTGTATTATCTGAATGTGATGCATAAACATGAAGTGGGTATGGTGAATCAAATGAAGAATAAATGAGTATATTTTTAAGTGAAAAATTAAAACGTGTATACTGTATATATATATATATATATATATATTACTCATTCGGTTATCCGTGACTGATGGGCAATCCATCCGGTGGGTGGGTGGTGCAGCTGGCTGCTGCTGTCGCAACCACTGACTGGCCTCCCACCGTGCGCGCCAACCCACACACAGTATTATCCTATTAGAGTATAATATACAATTAAGTTGTTTGTATTCACCACAAGACGTGAAAATATGCGAAGCCACAAGCGCACATGCGTACTATATGAAACGCGGAGGGACAGCGCGCCAAGTCACGATTAACTCGGTGTCATGATCACGGATAAATGCAGAATAGTCACCATTACTATCACGGATAACCGCGAGAGTAATATATATATAATCTTTTTTTCTTTTACTCTCTGGCCAGATTCAGGAAGCTACCAGAAAGAGGAAAGGCGTCAGTGTTGCCATCTCTAGATGACGAGATTTTTAATATTTTATGGGGTGTTGAAACACCCCATGGGGATAACGTTGGGTTTTAATAATGTTGAAAATATTAGTTACCATCGACCTCTGTGTAAATAAAGTTCTTATTTTATTTTAAACTACCTGGACGTGCCATCGACCCCTATTTTCTTTTTAATCATACCGAATATTTACAGGGACCCGTTATTGAGTTGTTGGGCCTCACATCGACCTCATTTGGTCGATCGTGGGTCCAATATCCATTTTCAAAATTTCGCTACTGCATGCGGTACGTGTGGACCTATAGGTTTATTATTTACTCAAATACCAACTAAAACATATATATATATATATATATATATATATATATATATATTATATTATATATATATATTACTCTGCACATTCTTTTATTCATTTCTTGCCTATTTGCACCCAAATACAGAACAAAAGTTATATTGTAAATTAAAAATTTGAAAAACTCGCCTGGTAAACAATACACACTGCACTGACAAAGGCTGGGCGCACTCGAGGATATTTCAATCTCGCGCTTCATTTCCAGTGGTCGGCTCATGCGCACAACTTACCATTCTATTCAAAAACCCAAACGTCGATCACACGTCGATCATACGTTGATCACGCATTTATTTAAATATATTATTTAAGTTTCTGTTCATCATCTTTATTCATTCTTTATATTTGATTTTAAATTTTTAGCACCGATGATGGAAATTGAAATTTCCGAAACGTCTGTAAATAAACATGTACCATCTCCTCGTCCTCTTATTCCTTACTATATATATATATATATATTATATATATATATATATATATTAATGGGTGGTTGGATACACACAAAATAAATATGCGCATGGTATGTAAATATTAAGACTAATTGCCCACATGATATACAATGCTAATAACCAGTGAGGGGAGCCAAAAACTGTGAAAGCGCTGAGGCCAGAAGAATGTGGTCCACTGCGTTAACTCCTGGAATATTATCAACTAGCACCATCGAGAGTCGAACCCCCGACCTCAATGACTTCACCTCGCTTATTAGGAAATAGTGTTACGAACTGAGCTGCGGACGCTGGCTAAGTACAGAACTAAATCCGATTTTTAGTTTTCGTTGTTTTCGTTTACGATCCTTTAATAGGAAGAAATTAATTTAGATCCCAAAACGGCATCACAGATGAAGAAATACAGGGTGTCCAAAAAAAAAAAAATAAATAAATAAAAAAAAAAAAAAATATCGGAGTTTTAAGCGATATAACTTTAAAACCCCACTATTATTTTCTGGACATTCTGTATATTGTTTAACTGAATCGTTTTAAACAAAATATTCTTATGTCCAAGCCTACACACAAAGTTTTATTCTAATACAAAATTGTATTGTAATAATTATAACAACGAAATAATAAAAATAAAGGAATTTTACCGTAATCATAATATTCATCGTATCTTAGACTTTAATAAAGTAAAAAACATAATAAGTAATATAATGATGATGATAATAATTTAAAAAATTATGATGATAATTTTTACGGTCCAACTTTGTTTTATGATATTATGGGTTAAAACCGTAACTTGTAATCTTGAAAACAAGGCGACTCGAAATTAGAGGCAAAATTCTTCAAACCAACTTCGGGTTACAATTTGTTACATGACAAATTAATTATTAAATACAAGTCTTTTTTGGACAAATTATGGTTTAGAAGCGTCATTTTTGATATCGAAACATCATCATTACTTATGCAAAGCAAGTATTTTTTTTAATTTACAAAAAAGCAAATAATTGTGGGTTGTTGCAGATTTTCAAAAGGTATTTTTATTGGACCTGATCCACTAAGAATGAAAACCAGGTTCACTCATATCTTTGAGGTATGTTTAAGAAGACTGTTAATCCAAATCGCAAAATGAACCTCTTATTCGTACTTTAACTAGTGCCCGATATACGGCCCGCCAAACCATTTCTTCTGGCCCACCTTAATTCTAACGATTTTTATTTTTGATCCTTGTTCAACCAAACTGGGAGCAGCTTCCTGCCAGACGTACGGCACTTTCTGCCCGTAGTTCATTAGAGAATTACTGCAAGATAACTTTAACGAGAGATTTAAGGATTTCTCCACACGTGCTAGCGAGATTTGTTTATTTGAAAATCCTTTTGCAATCGATCTAAATGATGTAAAAATCGCACTATAGATGGAAGTAATTGAATTACAGTGTAACAATGTGCTAAGGACAAACTTAAGGAGGGTGATTTAGTAGAGTTCTAAAAATCCTTTGCAACGGGACAATTTCCAGGCCTTTTAAAATTCATTAGAGATTTGTGTCGCATTTCGGAAGCACCTACATTTGTGAGGCAACATTTCGAGGGTGAGATATACCAAATCCAAGTTACGAACACGACTGACAGATACACATCTTCACGTACCCATCAGACTTGGGGTTTCGAACCTAGCGCCCAATACTGACAAACTATCGTCTGACAAAAAAGCATAGTCTTCCCACTAAATCGGTAAATATTGATTTTTATGTGCGACCCGCCACTGCTGTGTAAATTTGCACTGTTACCCACTTGAGAATTAAGTCGGGTACCCATGATCTAGATTCTAGAGGGTCGCAGTAGTTCCAAATTCGAGTTTGAACGATTCTGAATGTATTCTGAAGTTCTCTTCACAATTCTTCTTCAAACTTACTATATGCCTTTCTTACAACACTTCTTCTGTTAGCAGTGACTGGAAGAGAGAGAGAGAGAGAGAGAGAGAGAAAGAGAGAGAGAATCCTTATCTTTTTTTACTTCACTTTTCTACTTTCTTCGGGATGTCTGCCTTAATACACATAGACGAGTGAAAAAGTGGTATGCGTCTATTTCGTGTATAAAGCCCCTTTTTCTTCAAGGGCTAACCTCGAGTGGATTTTCGGGTCTTTGTTAGTTCATAAATTCTGTAACTCTGTTCCTCTCTCTCATATATTTATTTATTTATTTACTTGTGTGTGTGTGTGTGTGTGAAGACTGAACATACAGGGTGAGCCAAAAGTCCTTCATAAAAATAACTACAATAAATACTTTTCAGGCGGACTTTTGACTCACCCTGTATATATGCGTAGCCTACCAAACCAACCAAATTGCTTGTATTCTGTAAGCCTATTGTATGTGAGCATATTTTTATGACATAAGGACATCAATATAAAATCCAAAATTAAATTCATAGTTCAGAATTTAAATCAAACGACGTTCCAGCATGGATCTCTCTCTCTCTTTTCAAGAACTGAAATCTACTGTGAAACATTCAGAAAGTTTAGTTTAAAAAATAAGTTTAATTCCCCTTTTTAGTGTGAGGGGAATTTTATTTTTTATAGGTAAAGTTGTACATTGTGCAGCGTTATTTCGTAAAATTTTATTTTATTTTCCTTAAACACTTACTGTATTTATGTATTCAGCAATGAAACATTTTAGTTTGGGTAGTTTGGGTACGCCTGGGGTTCGCACGATTATATACAGTGCGAGCGTCATGCGCATATTAGAGAGTGGACAAAAGTAAATAGACACCTTCGGTTTTTTTTTTTTTTTTAATTTGATTATAAAAGTCAATAAATAATAAATTTACTGAATCAATAAATGGAAAATGGAAAAGAACACGATTTTAAATATTTAATTAATATAATTTATTATTATTTATTTATTTTTATAATTAAATAAAAATTTGAAAAAAAAAACCAATGTCTATTTATTAACCTTGGTTTCGATTCCGGCCGAATTGTTCATTCTGATGAAGGTCAAGCTTGTCACTCCACCTTAGACCCACAGTTTAACGCGGAATCCGAACCACGCCACACCAGCGTCTTAACCATTAGACTACCTATCTATCTACCAACCAAATTTTTTTTTTATTGTGTGGAAGGATGAACAGCTGGATTTTGCTGCATGCCGCCTGCCGTCACCGGGTTTCGATCCCGAGACCGATGGATTCGTAGTCGGCGACGCTAACCACTACACCACCGACGCGTATTTCCAATTTAGTCCAGTCTAGTCCGCTTTAGTCAACCTTCTGTATATACAGATGCGTATATAAGCATATAGTAAGTACAATCTTGATTTGAATCTATACTATAATAAGAGAGCTGTCCGTCTGTCCATCCGTCCGTCCGTCACACTTTCAGAAATTGTATTACGGGCGGCAATGTGAAGCTCAAGATTTTCATGACTGTGTTCTTTTCTATAGTTTTATTGACCAAATAATTGAACCGACAGTAATTGGAGGTTCAATTATTTGGTCAGGGGAGTTTTGGGGGATATCTGATCAGATTCAGAAATCTTGACACAATGTGAAGCTCAAAATTTTCACGGCTGCGTTCTTTTCTGTAGTAGGGGGTTGAGGTACCCGGGGGGTACCTAACCTTAACCCGGGCAACGCCGGGTACATGATCTAGTTATAATAATATATATATAGGTAATAATAATATACGTGAGTTTAAAAAGGGAAATACTGCCCTTATTAACAAAAAAAAATTGAAAAAAAATGTCTGATGGAAGAACCAAGTAAATTTTTGGATAAAAATAGTAAGCTGCCTTGTTTTCTAATCAGTAAAATAAAAGAATGAAACAATTATTTTACGACAAAACCCAGTATCTTACGAGATAAAAATAACATTCGTATAAATGAATTGAAATAACACTTAAAAAAATAAAATTCTTTGGCAGTAATTTACGTTTTACTCACAAAGCTTTTTTCAGGAAGTTTCTCTGCAGAATTTCAGTCATGCGTTCAATGATCGAAACAAATGCCAAATAATATACAGGGTGTCCCATAAGTCCGGCATCATAGGAGAAATTCATATTTTTCTATTTCTACAAACCATAATTCATATTTTTCTTATGCTCGGGATGCCAATTTCCCGTCCACCATTCTGTTCAGTGACGAGGCTGTTTTTTATGAAAATGGTGAGGTAAATCGACAGAACACCCGCTACTGGTCTCAAAACAACCCTCACTGGTATACCTCTTCAAAGGAACAAGGTGCATCTCGGGTGATGGTATGGTGTGGCATTTGGAAGGGTCGCATCATAGGCCCCCTCTTTTTCGATGAACATGTCACTGGAGGCACCTACCTACGTATGCTCAAGGAAGAAGCATTTCCCAGTGTCTTGAACGAAGAAGGAAATTTCCCAACATGGTTCCAGCAAGACGGCGCTCCTGCGCATTACAGCACCCAAGTAAGGGGAATACCTGTACCAAAAATTCCTTGGTCATTGGATAGGACGTCGAGGGCCTGTGGAATGGCTAGCTAGAAGCCCGGATCTCACGCCACTAGATTTTTATCTCTGGGGCCACTTGAAAGCGCTAGTATACGCAGAGAAAATTAGGAGTGTTGAACATTTGCGGCAGCGCATTATTGGGGCATGTAACACCATTACTCCTGACATCATTCACCGTGTGCTTGCTGACTGGGTATCACGTCTGAATTTGTGTATTGAAAACAATGGTGGACATATTGAGCACGTTCTGTAAATGAAAGCTTTTGTTTTGCCTTTTTTTATTATTTTTCCTATGATGCCGGACTTATGGGACACCCTGTATATATATATATATATATATATATATATATATATATATATGGTGCAAACTCGCAAAGAAAACTGACAACCTTTTCTAAGGTCTTCGTGTATTCAACAGTACACCTCGTCGGAGATTGTTGAATGCACGAAAGACCTTGGAATCGCTTTTCTTTTTTTGTTTGTAGGTTTGCATTTGTTTCATTTGTGAAATTCATCCCATATATATATATATATATATATATATATATATATATATATATATATATATACAAAAGAAACTTGCGCATTGGGACAAGGCGGAATCCCTGAAACTCAATTGAGCTAACTTATTAAAACTAACCTATTTTACCGTAACCAAACGTAAACTATATCCCAACCTAACCTATCCAGTGTTATCTTTTCCTATATAGCTTCTCTTTAATGTATCTTGACCGAAAAAAGTTATTAGTAGATATAACTTAAGGTAATCTTACATATTCTGCTCTCAACCGACATTAATTTACATAACACGTCTTCCCAAGAAATCAAAAATGCTGCAGCGCACTCACAACAAAGGCGGACGAATAAAACGCAATATAGGCAATGAATCTCTCTATATATAATGAGCTTTACTATTTTTAAAACGTGCTATTATACAGGGTATCCACTAAAGAATCGTACAAATTTAGCTTATTTCAAATGGAATTTTGTGTGATTGTTTTGTAGGTACCCTATATATATATATATATATATATATATATATATATATATATATATATATATATATATATATATACTTTTGTAAATTTAATTTAATTTAAAATAATTTTTTCTGAGACTGGACTTATAGGATACCCTGTATATATGATGATGATGATGATGCGAAATTTGAAAGACAAAATAAGATAGCAGTAAACAGAGCAGAGAGAGTAACTGGGCAGATACTGAGAACCTTTAAAAGAAGGGATAGGAATATAATGATTCATCTACTGAAAACACTGATCATACCCAAATTGGAATACTGCTCGGTCCTAACATGCTGTTACCGGACCTCCTTTTCCTTCATCATTATGGGTTCATAAGCAATGTGGTATCTATAAACTATTTGACTAAGCTACATTTAAGTCTATTAAAAGAAACATGCAAGTCAGTGAAATATATTTACAAAAACCTTTAATCTAAACTTAAATTAACACCGAAACCACGCACTTAAAATATACAGGGTGAGTCAAAAGTAGCGCCCGATTTCTGTTTTTTCGGCTGTCAGATTCTTTCTGGGAAGTCATGTTGTTAATAATTGTCTTGCAGATTATTAATTTTCTTAGTTTATTTATTTTTGTTTATACAAACAGTAGGTCGTGTTCCTACTTAACCCTTTAACGACGGATGGTACCTTAAGGTCCACCAGAAATAATAATATAAATTGTACTACAATGCTTTTTCTATAAATGTTTCTACATGTTTATATATAGATATCATTTAGTTGTCGGGAAAGGAACCCAAAATGTGTATCATTTCAGAGACTAGTTACTAAAATATTTAGTTTTGAATAACAATAAAACCTATACGTTCTGGTAACAAGAGTGGCCGCATATGCTGCGGACTCGTCCTTAAAGGGTTAAAGTAAACTATCACTTCACTTGTCTCAGTCGCAGTGGTGTCCCAAAGTGTTAATCTTGACTTCCGCTGTTGCAAGTGATTTAGATGGACAGGCAAGGATAGGCTTTGTTTCCAATCCCAGTTGATGACGCTTAACCTCGGAACTGGGGCCACAAAACGTTCTGACCGTCACGTTCAGCTCCTGTAGACGGCCGTTCCAATTACCAGGAATTCAGTTTCCAGCCGAACCTAAGCGCAGTTCCACATTCCAGATTTGTAATATCTCTCCTCCAGTGAATTGGGATCCGGCTCTTGATCCCTCCTACGAGTGGAACCAACATCTTCATCCATTCCAGGCGTCGGAGGCTCATCTGGATCAAACTTCTTGAAGTATGATCGCAGCATCCGAGGATGAAATACATCCATACACCACTGTACCCTGTACCCTGAAGTGACCACAGATTTATTTAATGCCGACAACTCAAATTTTTAAATATCCAACTTCTTGAAATTTTTATAACTTGAATTTCCCGCTTCCAACCTTTATTGTTCAGATCACAAGCACGAATCATCCCCAAACTTCCATTACCATCTTGCATCTCGCTCACTTTTAAATCATTCACACGAAGCTCTAGTCTCACACTCCACCTATCGCTCACATTCAACTTTCACAATGACCCTACCATACCAGTCACACTATTACAATGCTCATATAAAAAAAAAAGACATTAAACAACTAGAAGCGATTCAGAGAAGCTTCACAGCCAAGATCAAGGGGTGCAAAGAACTAAACTACTGGGAAAGGTTACTCGAATTAAACCTATATTCACTGGAAAGGAGGAGAGAGAGAGATACACGATTATTTACACTTGGAAACTAATGGATAAACTAGTCCCTAATCTTATTCTGGACCCTGTAACTCCTCAAACAACAGTGAAAAGTAGAAAAGGAAGACTGTGTCGTGTTCCCAAATTAAAGGCTAGACAGGGAACATTCTTAAACTTGAAAGAAAATAGTTTTGTTGTGAAAGGACCAAAACTGTTTAATCAGCTGCCCAAAGACCTAAGAAACACGAGTGGTGTTGCAGTGGACATCTTCAAAAGAAGATTAGACGCCTGGCTCAGAACAATCCCCGATGAGCCGGGCGTACCTAGTTATGCGAAATGGAGAGCACAAGAAACCAATTCACTACTTTACCAGGCCAACTCGAGAGGAGGGGCGACAAACTTGACCTTCGTGAAATGAGGAATCATCGCGCGGAACATTTGAAAGGTTGAAAGGTAGGTAGGATATATATATATATATATATATATATATATATATATATATATATATATATATATATATATATATATATATATATATTACAAAATTATAACGCTAAAACTATATGGTTTTTAAAATTGAAAGCAATTTAATTTTAATACTTAAAATAGTGTCCCCTAAATTATTAATCGAATTAATCTTATGCATTATAATACTGTATTAAATTTATTATTCAAAGTTACTTTACGATATATTTTAAAATAACATTTTATCATTTATTTTTAACTCTGGCATTAAGATCTGATTATATTATCTTGTAGAATGGAATAACAAGATAATTCCTTTCGTATCTTATCCAAAATTTTACTTTAAAGTGACATTTACCAAAATATTATAAACAAACACGCAAATAATACGGAGAAAAATTAAATTATTAAAATCTTGAATTTCAAGATGGCGAAATGCAGGACAGAAAATATATATAAAAAAAACGTTAATAATAATATTGCGATGATACACGCTTATTATTCTGTTTTTTTTTCTAATAAAAGGAATTAAATAATTTTAAAACGCGCAGATCGTTAATAAACTCATTGTAAGAAGATCACTTGACTTTAAAAATAGAAAAATGCTTAACGTGGAAGAGTTAAATTATTAAATTATATCTTATTAAATCTCAAAAAAGATTTGAAGGAGCTTTGCTCTAATGTTTAAAATTACAAATGTAGTCTTTAAACATATTTTATTAACTCTGTATTATACTTTTGTTCTTCCTTATTTGACGTACTACACCCTTTTTCTTAGGGGGGGAGGAACTCCGCTAACGCCGTTTTAAACGGTATTTTTGTCATCCAAAAACGAGCAATAATGCTGAGTTCCATTTTCATTCTAGTGTATTATTTATAGAGCTAAAACTACTAAAGCTCAATGATGTAATCAAACTGTTACATTTTATTTTTATTTACGAGTGTAAGAACAAAATCATTAACTTAAAATGGGTAAATAAATATTTTGTAACTCATCAAGAAATCCACTCGTATCAGACCAGAAATAGATCAAAGCGTGTTATTCCTCAATTTAGATTGTCTTCATTATAAAAACTATCCATTTTCATTGGATTGAAACGATGGAATGATTTAAATGCTGATATAAAAAATAATTCATACGTAAACTCGTTTAAAAACACGTTGAAATTTCAATTAATAATGGAATACTAATAAAAATCTGAGATTAAATGTACATTACTCATTACTTATTCATTTCTAGTGTCTAACTAACTAGCTATCAATTCTTTGTAGTGTATTGGTATCATATTCACAATAATGACTCTTCGTATTTGGTTCAGATCTATAACAACAACTTAAGATTAATATATACTGATTTTCACTATTAATTCATGTAGTAATTATAATTTAAACTTGATTTATATATATCATATATTATACCAATTTAATGCGAGAGAGCACAGTAAAGCCCAAAGATTAAGTGTCCAATTATATAAAATAAACAGTTTAGTTGACAGTATTATTGTAACAAACTGTAATATTCATTATTGTTATATAAATAAATTGACAAATATAAATAAATAAAAATAAATATTTTTAAAATGACTTTGATGACGTCACAGTAGTTAAATTCAATGTTTAATTTTCGACTTTTTTTTCGTTTATGTATTTAAAATGAATTAATAAGTTCTTATTCATGATTTATATATTATTTGTTATAACTATCTGTGAAGTTATAAAGTTTTAGCTTTGACTCATCCGAGAGCCCAGTAAAGCCTAAAATTTAAGGGTCAAATTAAATAAAAGAAATAGTCCAACTGACAATTACTTATTTTATGCAAAAATTATCGTCACGGCAAACATTGTAAAATTGTTGTAAAAATTGTAGTAAAAATTGTAGTAAAAATTGTAAAAAAAATCCTATATTCATTCATAAAACTTTCTCAGTTGCTGAAACCAGATTGTCCATCACATCATTTTGGTAGAATGGCATTCATTATTGCACACTGATGAAGTCTTCCTATCATCGACATAGAACATATTATGTCGATGAGACCGATGATAAAATTCGTATAGAATAACACGTCGAAATAACATTATTTCAATCGCACGCGGACGTTTGATTGACATAAAAACGCGACAACAATTTTTTAACAGTTTGACAGTAGGTCGCTAGGTAATGTCATATTGAATAAATATATCTTTTAGGAAGATCAGAATTACTGAGGGTACGTCAGGGCTACGTCGCAACACCACTTTCCTGTTAGATCGGAGGAGTTAAACGACAGCGAAGTTAAGCGACATTGGGTCTGGTAGTAGTTGGATGGGAGACCGTAGTCTTTGCTCAGATGATGTAGCGACCCCGTGCTTCGCATCCCACGTAAAGCTGTAGGTCTCCTCCATCACATGACCTTAGCCGACATGGAAGTGGTTAAGCGCCCCCACCCTCACCCACAGTTCGGAGTCAAAACGAGACACACCTGGAATGATGAATAGATTGAAATCACACTAACGCCATCTGATCGACGGGACATAAATCGACAAATTATTGTGGGTTTGATTAAGTAAGGTTATGATAGGTTATGTTACGCTAGGTTAGGTTCTGTTAAATTAGTTAGTTTTTGAATGCCAATGTTATTTCCCGTCGAACAAATGGATATACACGAGTCCACAGAAATAAGAGCTGTGAATATCATACGGACTTATACCTATTTTGTCGACGAGATATTTTATCGACATTCTAAAAATTCAACTTAACATAATCTAACCTATACAAACCTAACTTATTCCAACTCATAACAACTTGTCAGGTCATTCAATACTGGGGACAGATTAACTGCATGGCTCTATTCGATCCTAATATTTTATACAAACGATGTTTTTTAACGACCAAATCTACTTCTAACTGCTAGTAGTATAGTTCCGTATAAACCGTTTGGTTCCCTATTACGTATCAAAATGTGTTAAGGAAAGGTTCCTCTCAGAATTAAGTTTCAAATTGGTGACCACATAGACACTAACCGGTAACTTACTGGCTCTCCTCTTGACCCTATATACGAGTACCAAAACCCTATAAAACCGAAAAGGGAACACACACACGGTCAATGTTAGGAACTGCTTATTAGTTAGACCGTTAAATTTACAAAATGGCCATTTAGACACTTCAGCGTGAAGGCTTTGTGACCTTTCCTGTTTATAGTGTATAAACATTACTGATATAAACGACGTAGATATATATATAGATATAATATATATAATATATATATAATATATATATATATATATATATATACATATATATAGTTAACAAATAGTTGAAGGAAACGAAATATAGATTAGCTTTGTTCATTTTAACTATTTCTCGACTAGCGAGACTTACAGTCCGACCGGAAATAATGCTATAAATTGTATTAGAATGCAACGTCTCTCTAAATGCTTCTACATATTTTTGTAAGTGTCGTTTAGTTGTTGGCAAAGGAACACAAAATGTGCGTTATTTCCTTAACCAATTACTAAAATACTTCGTTCTTAATAACAGTAAAACCTATATTATGTGACTTAAGGAAACGTGTATCCGTCGTTAAAAGGTTCATAGAATGTAAACATTGAATATCCTTAAATAAAGTTAAAAGTTAACTTTATCCCTTTACTGCCCAAAAGGACAAATTTGTAACCTTTCAAATACACCCATTCATAACTTAACCCTACAAAATATTTGGGTAGTAAAGGGTTAAATTGATGTCACAATCAAGATTATCAGCTAATGTAGAAAAAACGTCTCGTCGCGGCATACTAAGTATCCATAAAATTTGGTTGAAGCTATATACAAGTATGTGCCATTTACGCAAATATTAAATCGCACTTAATATTTGGTAATAATTTAAGTATTTGTATGAATTAATAATAAACTAAAATCTTAGGGACTGATCAGTGAGTAATATTCACTGCACCCCCCCCCCAAAAAAAAAGGGGGAGGAAGGAAAATTGAATACCCACATTAACATTGTATCAGATTCTTGAAAACGCTGGTGCCAGACGTTCTACTATACGCAGAGCTAAATCACATCTACGTGACATGAGTACCCCCAGGGGTCTCCAACCTGGGCGGTAGCGCCCACTAGTGGGCTCACATTAAAGGTAATTAAACATTTATTTCATTATTTATTTTATCGATTATGTTGATTTATTCTTTTTTATCTAAGGTGGGCGATAAGCTTTTTTTAATTTTCAAAAAATCGTAAAAGTGGGCGGTGAACAAAAAAAAGGTTGGAGACCCCTGAGTCCCCCCCGTCCCATGATATATGCCGTTATACGAAGAAGGTTAAGGTGTCCATTCAGTTTTGTCAACCCTTCATATATTAATTACCTTTTTTGTTGTAATAATTAGTTAAGGAGGGCTAAAAACTGGCACAACATTCAGGACACAAATGCCGCCCGTTGCTATAACTGCTGCTATGCACATGGATTGAGACATTTTTTTTTTTCCACGTGTGCTCAAGTTAAACAAATCGAGACAAATGATACATCGCAAACAAGCAAACAAACAAACACTACGCGTATTTTCAAATAATTTAAGGAGTTAAAGCAGTGGTACGTAACTGTTGACCCGAGTGCTGTGCCAATTTGTGGCCCTCCTTAACGGATTATTACGACCAAAAGATAATTAATATATGGAGGGTTGACAAAATTAAATGGACATCCTCCCACAAAGGTTTTGATTTGATTATAAAAGTCAATAAATAATAATAAATCAATTAAATTAAAATATTTAAAATCATGTTACTTTCCTCTTTCTATTTATTAAATCAATATTTTTTTATTTACCGACTTTTATAATTAAATCAAAAGATTTAAAAAAAAAAAAAAAAACCAAAAGGTGTCTATTTACTTTTGTCAATCCTCTTTATATAACAATGCGTATAACTCGGTATAAATTACTGAAATTAAATTAATGTTCTACATTTTTTCGTAAGGAAAAGTCAATAAAACCGGTGAATTAGGATCTACTGCAGTGGTGCACAAACTTTTTTGATGTGAGGGCCAAGCGAAGAAAATAACTAAATGTATTAGCCTACTTACTTTCCATCTAAGTCATAAATTGGGTCACTTTTATATTCTAACTTTTTCATTGAATTGAAAAGACCCGTGGGGGACACATTTGGCACGCGGGCCAGGGTTTGTGCATCACTGATCTACTGGGATTCGAACCCACGTCGGGTAGTTTCAGAGTCAGACCATCTACCGATCACGCGACACTCGGGTTCGTGTCCCACTATCTCCTAGTTTGCGACTTTATTGCCTTTTCACTGTACATCTTATTAAAGTGCGGTTATTGTACTTAAATGCATTCACATATTACATTTTCTGAAAACCAAGTAACGAGATAAAACAACGTCAGCTGCGAACACACTAGTTGTAGCGAATTTTCGACTTCTTTTAAGAATTCGACAGTCTGACATTCAGTTGCTCTTAGGCTGTTAGTGCCACTTTTTTCTTCCATTAGTGTGAGTAGGTATTTGCGTTTAGTAACAGATAGACTTCTAATTCTTTTGGGTCTCAGAATTGGACATTTACAATGGATTTAAGTGCCGTCAACGTCGCGAGAGTCGTCGCCCTAATTGAAGATGGTCGGAGCCAGCGCACGTCGCCGATGCGCTATGAATTCCTAGAACAACGGTTCGACGTTTCTACCAACGTTATGTGGAGACGGGAGAGTACACCCGAAGACCAGGATCTGGAAGATGGCGCTGCACATCTGCCCGTGATCGTTTCATCGTCTTGAGTGTTTTGCGAGATCGTCGCTTGACTGCCACAAACGTCCAAAATGAGCTGGAAACGTCTCGAGACGTCAGTGTATCGGAGCGAACCGTTAGAAGGAGACTTATGGAAAGTGGCTTACATGCTAGACGTCCAGCAATGGGCCCGGAATTGCTCCCACACCACCACAGTGCTCGTCTTGCATGTCAATTGGACTATGGTCCAATGGGGACGAGTATTGTTCACGGACGAATCAAGATTTAATCTTCGAACATCCGATCGACGGGAAACAGTGTAGAGAAGAACAGGAGAAAGTCCGTGAACAATACTCGTCCCCATTGGAAATACCCAATTCCTCTGCCACTTTTCTAGTTGAAGTTGTTGGATCGACTTGAAAACTGGCGAGGATATTTTCTTTGTTGTTGTCTCCTGTCGCCGTTACTGGTCTTCTGCTTCTTGGACGATCTTTTTTCCAGGGTCCCTGTTTCCAAAAGCTTGACCTTCCAGTATCGAAGTGTGGTTGCATTTGGTGATGGTTTATTATATTTTTCTTGAAATAAACGCAAACTTCCTTCACAATTATTATAGGAAATAGTCCATGATACAAGATACACTTTTTCTTTATTGCTGTATTCCATCCTTACTGACATGGAGCTGACTAGAGCTAGGGACTAGGGTCTTCTTGGTTATGTATAGTTGCTTTGAAAAGTATCGCATACACTGTAGTGATATCAATGAAATTTATTTATTAACAAATTATTTGTATGTACAAAATCCTTAAACACTTTTCTCCCACCCTGTATATAACCTCGTAGCAGTTCCCTGCGTTGGTCTCCCATCACACGAAAGTCAAGCTGGTGGCCCCACCTATAGGCCTGACTTCATGGGAGAGCGAGTTAGTCTCTTGCGATCTTCATCACACACAGCCAGGCACACCCGGCTCATCTGGTACCGTCCTTAGCCAGGCGTCTAGTCTTCTTTTGAAGAATTCTACGTTGACACCAGTGATGTTCCTGATCTCTTTTGGAAGCGATTTTCTTTTAGATTTGAGGGTGTCCCTTGTCTGACCTTTAGTTTGGAAACACCACACATTCTATCTTTCTTACTTTTCAGTGTTGTTTGGGTGGTTACTGGGTTCAGTTTGAGGGTAGGTGCCAGTTTTTTCATTATTTCCCATATGTAAATTATGGTGTATTTCTCTTCTTCTTTCCAGTGAATATAGATTTAATTCACCAAGTCTTTCCCAGTAGTTGAGTTCTTTGCAGCCATCAAGGCTGCAAAGAACTCAACTACTGGGAAAGACTTGGTGAATTAAATCTATATTCACTGGAAAGAAGAAGAAGAAGAAGCGAGATATACCATAATTTACATGTGGAAAATAATGGAAAAACAATCAAGCTGAACCCAGTAACCACCCAAACAATACTGGAAAATAGGAAAGGTAGAACGTGTGGCGTTTCCAAACTAAAGGTCAGACAAGGGACACCCCTAAATCTAAAAGAAAATAGTTTGGTTGTCAGGGGGCCAAGACTACTCAAGCAGCTCTTAGTTGTGAAATTTCTTTGAATTTTTTCTAGTTTAATAATTTCTTCCTTTTTATATGGCGACGTCAAGACTGAGCAGTATTCAAGTTTTGGTATGATCAGTGTTTTTCAGCAAGGGAATCATTATTTTCTTGTTCCTTCTTTTAAAGAAGTACCTGTCCTACAACTCTTTTTGCTTTGTTTATCGCTGTCTGATTTTGCGTCCCAAATTTCGCAGTGTCAGTCATTATAACTCCAAAATCTAGTGCTTTCTTGCTTCTCTAAATTTCCTGTCTATCTGGAGCATAATATACTGTCTGTTTTAGTTCCTCATTTCTTCTATATTTCAAGAGCTGAAATTTCTCTGTTAAGTTTCATGTTGTTGTCTTCTGACCATTTGTATATTCTGTTTGTGTGCCTCTGTAAGGTCTCCACCTCTTCTGCATCACTGATTTTTCTGCTGATTTTTGTAGTGTCTGCAAATGATGTTACTATATTGTTGTTGGTTACTTCATTGTCTATGTCTGTTAGCATGATAATGAACAGGAATGGGGCTAATACTGTTCCTTGTGGTACTGAGCTGCGTACTTCCGATTCTGATGATAATATACTTTGGACTTTTACGACCTGCTGACGTTCTCTGAGGAAACTGTAGATCCATTTCCCCACTTTGCCTGTTATTCCTGTTCTATTTTATGTGCTATTATACCATGATCACATTTGTCGAACGTTTTTGCAAAATCTGTGTATCCGTGTAGTTTTCATTGCTTTTAAGTGCATCTAAGATATTGTTATGGTGGTCTATTAGTTGTGATAGGCATGATCTTCCTGATCGGAATCCGTGCTGGATCTCGGTGAATCTTCCCAGTGCCTCCAAGAAGTTATAGATATTTTCTCTAACTATTCTTTCAAATATTTTGGTGAGATATGATGTCAATGACACCTGTCTATAGCTCTTTTCTTGAGACCTATCACCTCCTTTATATATAGGGAAAATGTTTGCGCTTTTAAGATGTTCGGTACTTTCCTAGTGTCCAGGGAACTTCTCCTTGTTCAGTAGTACAGGGTTGTAGCTATTTCATGTTTGCAGCTTCTAATCAATAAGACGTTCCATTTGTTCGGGCCTACAGCTGAATGTGATTTCATTTGTCCTATAGCTTGCGCTATATCTTCTGGAGTAAAATCAAAATCTGTTATACACTCTCCTCGTAATTTCTCTTCAAAGAATGTATCTCTGTCAGGTACCACTGTTACATTTTGGGGTACTGAAAACTGATTCGTACTGCGCTCTCAATATTTCGGATATTTCTTTTAAATCGTCCGTTAGTTCATTATTTCCTTCCCTTAAGGGCCTAATAGTGGCGTGCGTTCTTTTTTTCCTTTTCGCATAGCTACAGAAGTATTTGGAGTTTTCCTTTATTACTTCTACCGCATTTTCCTCTTCCCTCTTCCCTCTCTGTGTGTGTGTGTATATATATATATATATATATATATACATTCAACTGCAAAGAACACGCAGTATAAATAACGTAAAGAACGACGCTTGTATAGGAGATATTCCGCGCAAGACGAGAAGAGAAAACAACAAATGAAAAAATGAAGTACCACCTGGGAATCGAACCCGGGATCTTCCGATTGCCGGTCAGACGCGATAACCACTACACCATGGACTCCACTCTTCCAAATGCCGTAATTCCTCTACATACTCGCAGAAACCAATGCCCCAAGGGGGCACCTCCCGCTTGCCGTAACATTATATACATTCAACTGCAAAGAACACGCAGTATAAATAACGTAAAGAACGACGCTTGTATAGGAGATATTCCGCGCAAGACGAGAAAGAGAAAACAACAAATGAAAAAATGAAGTACCACCTGGGAATCGAACCCGGGATCTTCCGATTGCCGGTCAGACGCGATAACCACTACACCATGGACTCCACTCTTCCAAATGCCGTAATTCCTCTACATACTCGCAGAAACCAATGCCCCAAGGGGGCACCTCCCGCTTGCCGTAACATTATATACATTCAACTGCAAAGAACACGCAGTATAAATAACGTAAAGAACGACGCTGTATAGGAGATATTCCGCGCAAGACGAGAAAGAGAAAACAACAAATGAAATTACGGCATTTGGAAGAGTGGAGTCCATGGTGTAGTGGTTATCGCGTCTGACCGGCAATCGGAAGATCCCGGGTTCGATTCCCAGGTGGTACTTCATTTTTTCATTTGTTGTTTTCTCTTTCTCGTCTTGCGCGGAATATCTCCTATACAAGCGTCGTTCTTTACGTTATTTATACTGCGTGTTCTTTGCAGTTGAATGTATATAATGTTACGGCAAGCGGGAGGTGCCCCCTTGGGGCATTGGTTTCTGCGAGTATGTAGAGGAATTACGGCATTTGGAAGAGTGGAGTCCATGGTGTAGTGGTTATCGCGTCTGACCGGCAATCGGAAGATCCCGGGTTCGATTCCCAGGTGGTACTTCATTTTTCATTTGTTGTTTTCTCTTTCTCGTCTTGCGCGGAATATCTCCTATACAAGCGTCGTTCTTTACGTTATTTATACTGCGTGTTCTTTGCAGTTGAATGTATATAATGTTACGGCAAGCGGGAGGTGCCCCCTTGGGGCATTGGTTTCTGCGAGTATGTAGAGGAATTACGGCATTTGGAAGAGTGGAGTCCATGGTGTAGTGGTTATCGCGTCTGACCGGCAATCGGAAGATCCCGGGTTCGATTCCCAGGTGGTACTTCATTTTTCATTTGTTGTTTTCTCTTTCTCGTCTTGCGCGGAATATCTCCTATACAAGCGTCGTTCTTTACGTTATTTATACTGCGTGTTCTTTGCAGTTGAATGTATATAATGTTACGGCAAGCGGGAGGTGCCCCCTTGGGGCATTGGTTTCTGCGAGTATGTAGAGGAATTACGGCATTTGGAAGAGTGGAGTCCATGGTGTAGTGGTTATCGCGTCTGACCGGCAATCGGAAGATCCCGGGTTCGATTCCCAGGTGGTACTTCATTTTTTCATTTGTTGTTTTCTCTTTCTCGTCTTGCGCGGAATATCTCCTATACAAGCGTCGTTCTTTACGTTATTTATACTGCGTGTTCTTTGCAGTTGAATGTATATAATGTTACGGCAAGCGGGAGGTGCCCCCTTGGGGCATTGGTTTCTGCGAGTATGTAGAGGAATTACGGCATTTGGAAGAGTGGAGTCCATGGTGTAGTGGTTATCGCGTCTGACCGGCAATCGGAAGATCCCGGGTTCGATTCCCAGGTGGTACTTCATTTTTCATTTGTTGTTTCTCTTTCTCGTCTTGCGCGGAATATCTCCTATACAAGCGTCGTTCTTTACGTTATTTATACTGCGTGTTCTTTGCAGTTGAATGTATATAATGTTACGGCAAGCGGGAGGTGCCCCTTGGGGCATTGGTTTCTGCGAGTATGTAGAGGAATTACGGCATTTGGAAGAGTGGAGTCCATGGTGTAGTGGTTATCGCGTCTGACCGGCAATCGGAAGATCCCGGGTTCGATTCCCAGGTGGTACTTCATTTTTTCATTTGTTGTTTTCTCTTTCTCGTCTTGCGCGGAATATCTCCTATACAAGCGTCGTTCTTTACGTTATTTATACTGCGTGTTCTTTGCAGTTGAATGTATATAATGTTACGGCAAGCGGGAGGTGCCCCTTGGGCATTGGTTTCTGCGAGTATGTAGAGGAATTACGGCATTTGGAAGAGTGGAGTCCATGGTGTAGTGGTTATCGCGTCTGACCGGCAATCGGAAGATCCCGGGTTCGATTCCCAGGTGGTACTTCATTTTTTCATTTGTTGTTTTCTCTTTCTCGTCTTGCGCGGAATATCTCCTATACAAGCGTCGTTCTTTACGATATATATATATATATATAATATATATAAAAAATTCAGACCACCCCACCCCCGCCCCAATTTCTAGCAAAATAGTGTAACCATAACATTTTCTCTGAAAAATACATCTAAAAAGAAAAATATATATATATTTGTCGAACGCCTTCTAAAATTTGTTCCTGAATCGTGTTTTTTTTCCCTTATATAACCAAAAAAAAAACATTCAACTTTACTTTAAAGTTCAGTAAAAAAATTGCATTTAGACTAAGCCCATTCAGTCTTACTCGAAAGGCAAATAGCTCTTCGGGTTCTAACGTAGTGGCTCTTTGATAGAAAATTTCAAGAAGGAAATAGCTCGGAATAAATAAAATAAAATAAAACAAAATTTAGATTTAAAATTTATGGCTTTTACGTAGGCGTCAGAAGACCTATCTAAGACCGTTGCAATAAGGAAACTCGTAAAATAAAATTACAGCAAAACGGATACGAACTCTTCCATTTAATAAAAGTATGTATACCTTATTTATGGAGATGGCATCCCCCTCACACCAAAAAAGAAAACTTTCTGAGGGGAAGCGGGGATAGAGCCTAAAAGTAAAACAAAAACAAAAATTCGTTCTTTTCTCTTCTATGGAAACAACAGGAACAAAAACAATTCTAATACGACATGTCCAAACATGCACTGAATGCGTGAGAGGGCTAAGAACTATACACACACACACACAGAAGGTGACAAAAGTAAATAGACGCCACTAAATAGAACAAATGGCAAAGCTCATCAATGGAATGCCAGAACGTGTGTATCAGCTTTACATAATGATAAGGGGGAAAACCCCAAAATATATTCATTCAATAAAACCGTTATTATTTATTGACTTTCATAAAATTGAAAACTATAGGAAAAAAAACCAAAAATGTCTATTTACTTTTGTCAACCCTCTGCATATACATCTACACAGACCTTTCCCGTACTTCTTTTTATTTATTATTATTTTGTAAACAAGAGTTTCGTTATGAGAACAAAAGTAAAGCAACATTTATTGGATGTGAATTTGCAGAGTAATTTGAAATGCTTAGAAAACAAATTAAATGCAATGTTGTTATGCCTTAACGAGCAGCTGCAGGGCTTTCTTGTATATCTTGTAATACATATCCGTAATAATTAGTGTGTGTGTGTATATATATATATGAGAGAGAGAGAGAGAGAGAGAGAGAGAGAGAGAGAGAGAGAGAGAGAGAGAGAGAGAGAGAGAGAGAGAGAGAGAGAGAGAGAGAGAGAGAGAGAGCATTACAGGCTAACAAAGACATTAAAATCCACTCTAGGCTAGCCCAAGAAGGAAGTAGAAAAGAAATAGAAATAACCAATGGAGAATACTGAAAACTTATCCATGCGTAAACATATAGATGTGTAAAGATTTCACGCAGGAATATTAGTAATTGTAAAGTATAGAACAGACAAGGCTCTCTCCCTCCTTTGCCAGCCACTGCTTACGGAAAAAGATGGTGAAGGAATATTTATAGGAAAGTAGGAAAAGATATAATGAAGAGAATAGCTTCACATCATTCACACCATGCATACACTTATCTCGTGTACTCAGTTACGCATTAAAGGCTAATGGAAAATAAAGGATAGCATGAAACATTAACTACTTAACCTAATTACATCATACATTTTTTAAGGGAATGTTTTATTTATTTACAGTATTATTATCTATCTATCTATCTATATACACAAGAAATCATTTCATCGCTGCATCAGTTCTTTAATGAATGCCAAGGCTATCGTATTGAGAGACTTACTTTTAAAAATTAATTGGTTATATTGTCATCCTTCGTACTGGAATTACTTAAAGAACCATTGATCCAGAGGCACCAC